>SNQJ01S0045192.1:11370-47419 GCA_010110895.2 Picea sitchensis | reverse complement strand
AGGGAAATGGAAAAAGGCCCTCTATGAAAGATAGCAATGGTGAGGCAAATCTTGCTATAACATTGGGGAGAGGAGAGGAAAAGAGATTTCTTGGTGTTGTGAAGAGAAGGAAACCATGGTAGGTGTTGAGGACAACTTGTTGGAGCTAGAAAATGCATGGAGAGTTATCTTGTTAAGCTTGTGAGTGATTTTATGTTAAGGAAATTACCCAAGAGCAAGTGAAATTGTTGTTGTGAGCATTATTGTTACAACTAAAATTCCTAGAGTCCCAAGCTAGGATATTTCCTAGCCAACCTATGATGGATCCCTAGAGGGAAGTGGGATACCCTTAGGGTTTGTGTGGAATATAAGCGGATCCCATTCCTTGGGTTGTACAAGTTGAGAGGAAAGAGAGCTAGTGGATTGGAATTTTTGTAGGAATTATCTTGTTGTGAGTTTTTACTAGGTATTGGGCTATTGAGTGGACAATAGCCATACATAGGACCCATTCTTTCTTGTGGATTCATAGCCCCAACTCAAGGGTGAATTGTTGCTTATAGAACTAGAGAAGAAGAGTCTATGGTTGGGTGGAACATTCATCGTCTCCAACCAATTGTGTATATTGTTCATTAAGATAAGTGATTCATTCATTGTTCTTATTTAGAGTTTAATACTATGCTTAAATGTTGTGCTTTATTGCTGCACTTTACTCTATGTTATGAGTGTTTTTATGTTGTTGTGTATACTTAAACTGGATGCATTCAAGAATTTCAAATTAATGATAGTTGCATGCGCGTGTTTATCATGTTGCATGCATTTATTTCTAATGGGTATCAAAGTATTTTCATTTTTACATGGTAATGGGCACATTACATCTCCTCCCATATACTTATTTAAATAATTTTTAAAATGCATACCACTTATTTTAGTATCCATTTTTGAAGGAAGAGGATTTTTTACCATATTTTAAATCTAATTGATTCTACATACCTTCAATGAGTAAACCATGATGACATAGATTTCATTTTTTTATTTAATCAAAGTTGGATGATAAGGATTGTTTTTTTTTTCTTAGATGTGTGTAAAATATAACCACCGGTCCACCTCCTTAATTGGATGAAGAATATTTTCACATCATGCAATCCCATCCCTCCATAGAAAGAAGAACTAGAAGTGTTTGAGAGATCAATTATCAATGCTTATTAAACGTGGGAATCGACATTGTCGTTGGATTAAGGGATGAAATAGTATAAAACAACATGACCATTGAATTAACTTGGATTAAAGAAATTGTGTGTGATTCTACCTTTATTCTCATTCCTTGTTTGACTCTCCTCTACCTTCACGTCTTCCTACTTCTCTCAAAGCTACATGTGTTATGGTCGAGTATGTATGTTTGGATCTCCAAATTGTGTGTTGTTATTCTTGCACTATGGTCAAAGAACAATGTGTTGTTACTTGAATCCTTAAAACACATTTACTTCTAGATCTTATGTAGGACCAGGATTGATTGACAAAATTAAGTTTTGTTCTTAATTTTCAAAATTGTATAAATTATGGTCTCATATGATAGCTTGATTATGCTCCTAAATTGTTTTACCTTACTTGTCCTATATTTCACTTTACAATGATTTGGTAGAAAAATAATTTTTCATAATTTCAATTTCATTAGAAAATTTTCATTACATAGTACTCTATATTAAAAACTTCTAGTCTGCTATCCTATAATGTTTAATCCCAACCACAGACCCAAAAATTATGCTCAACATCATATCTATTATATTAAAAATAGGGGAAAATAATTGTGCAGTATCCTTCCATATGTGTGTTGTATCTTGGCAGAAGAAACATTTTTGAGTTAACCTGTAGTAAGTTATTTTATGAGGTCTAAAGTGCTTCTTTTTCCATGAAAAACAAAACAAAAATGTAATTTTATTTAGAAAAAAGAAATAAAATTATGCTCAACATCATATCTATTATATTAAAAATAGGGGAAAATAATTGTGCAGTATCCTTCCATATGTGTGTTGTATCTTGGCAGAAGAAACCTTTTTGAGTTAACCTATAGTAAGTTATTTTATGAGGTCTAAAGTGCTTCTTTTTCCATGAAAAACAAAACAAAAATGTAATTTTATTTAGAAAAAAGAAATATTACATTCTTCATATTCCTTTCAACATTTCATAATTCCTTCATAGATGTCGAATATATAAATAAAAACATTTTAGTTCAAAATAAAGTGCACCTAACAACAAGTGTCACATATTATCATTGGACAATGACCTCAATCTGACCCTTTTCCTTACTTATTTTTTACCTTTGTACAACCCCTTATAGGAGTTCCTATGATAACCAATTGCATATCATTTGTGGGCAAAACCATCTTCTTATCATATTTTGAGCTTTAGACCTATGAGGTATTTTTCTCCCTCCCATTGGATTTTCATTGACAACTAGCTTCCAAGTAGAGTGAATTCCATAGTTCATTACTTTTTCTTATATATTTGATCATTGACTTGTATCTTCATTCATTTCCATTATTTATTCATTGTCATTTTTTTCTACCTCTTATGAAGGAAAATATTTCTTACTCTAATCTTTTTCATCATCCAAAAGTGGTATCCTCTAAGCAACTTTTAGACTTGGAAAGATGATTATTTTTCCTCTTTGGATGTGCTCCTGCTTGAGGACAATATTTCTATAGATGACCTCTTTGATGGTAGATCCAACACCTAAATGTTTTGTTTTAATTATCCAATACTTGAGTCCATTGAATTTTTTAATGTTTGAGATACATCTTGTTTGGAATACCTTTACCAAGATCAATCTCCATGCATATTTGAGCATAAGTAAAAAAACAACTAAGCCAACTCAAAATTTGTCGTAAGGAATATACTGAAGGAATTTCAATGTCTTTAAGTGATAAAGAATGCCAAAAGGGAAGTGGTAGATTTGGGAGGTGAACAAAAACTAGTATTTTATATTAAATCATAGTGGAGGAGTTGAACTATAGAAACCATGGGGTAATAAATAGACTCGCTCTTGCCAAAACGATGGCCCCTCCTCAAAGACTTTATGATAATCATCATGACTATAAAATTGTACTACAAAAAACCTTTAGATTAGAAATATACCTTGCTTTTTTGGTCTAGTTGGAGTAAATCCACTGATATAGATCTATTACATGAGGCCAAAACCATTAAAATGAAAAACTATTACAACTAATTTATATGAAAAAAAGTAATCATTGACCTCCAAATAAGATATCTCCACAGTTAGAACCTCGCAATATTTATCCATTGTATATGGACTTGGCATAACAAGAGGTTGAATTGTTTGAGGAGACTTAGATCGAACTGTATCCTTAAATGAAACCATGTTTGAAGAAGAGGACACTTGTGCTCCCATTGCTCACCCACACAATCATGGAGCTAATATTATCATTGGTCCTTTTCATATGTGATAATCATTTAGTTAGGAAATATCCTTCACTTGTTTCCCTTAAAAAAAATATGATGTTGGGCAATTGGAATCCCCTGACTAAACTCTAGTTTTCCCTTAATATCTACCACAAAATCTAAATCATTAACCCACAAGATTATTGTTTTCCCATAAACAAAGTTGACCATAATATGATAGCTAATAGAGGTTTTAGGCCTCTCTTTCCTCATCGTGATATAACGTGTCTTAGAGGACTTATATTCCAACTGCTAAGTATACCATATCTGATTAAATACTTCATGGTAACCCATGGAACCTACATTTGACCTATTTAATGCATTATTCACTAGAGGATATGGTGTAGCCTTCCAATTTTCTACTCTCAGATAGAGTACTCATAACAACATGAAAGAGACTTGGATTCCAATATACACATACCTCATCCAAACCGATGCAAAAAATACCCTCTAAAAAAATGCAATCGAGGCTTGGAGGAAAAACTTAAATCCACACAAGTAATAGAGAAAATAATGTGCCCTACATCCCAAATAAAAAAGAGAACCTTGAGATATTCAAGAATAATCTCCTACTTAGTCCAAAAGATACTACCATGACATAAATCTACCTTGATAGCACACACTACCATAGTTGAAGGCTTGGCTATGGCTAGGATTTTGTAGGCTCGCACTCTATCTCTCTCTTGTAATCCTACTTTCAACCCAAAGGGGAATCAAGGGACAATTTTTTAGGCATGGAGGTACACCTGAGAAACATAGTTCATCCCACTCTCTAACTCACAAGCAAGAATGATTTTGTTGGTACCTTGCCAGCACCACACAAATATATGCAAATAATAGCTTCAAGTTTAACATGTTTCTACTAGATCCTCTTCCAATTTGTGGAGAAACAAGGAGATGGATTTGGAGTTATGTATAGATATATGTGTAATATTAATGGGTGGGGAAGGTGGTATGATGATACTTCCACTACAGGACTTGTTATGAGCAAAATGGTAATTTATTTTCTCACAGAAGGGATGACTATGTGTAATTTTCTAAAATGGTGTATTTGATCTTTGTTATGAGCAAAATGGTAATTTATTTTCTCACATAAGGGATGACTATGTGTAATTTTCTAAAATGGTGTATTTGATCTTGAAAGACATGTGATGCCTTGTGCTCTTCAAGCAGTATGCTCGACCATTTAATGCCTTATTATTTGTCCTCTCATTGTTTTAATCCATGTATTTTTCTCCCTAAGTTAAGGAAGAGGCAAGGGACTATTTTTCTCCATGAATGATAGAGAATTTTTTTGAATGGGGTACTTGTTGGAGGAGTATGTGTAACACAGAATGTACTCTTTGGATATAAAACTATAGGATATTTATTTCAAATATGCTACCATGTTTTACATTGAGAGATAAGGATGTCCCACCCCGATTCATCTTTTTTTTCCTTACAAAGAAGCATGGGGTCCCTAATTTTTCTTTTTTTCTAAGAAATGTCATCCAATCAACTATTCTAACAAGTTAGTGCCCCATGATAATTCCCAAGTATGCAAAGGTTTGATCCTCTTAATAAGAGACTTTCAATATTTATGGCAATTGTGGAGCCATTGGAGGCATGAGAAAAGGAAGTTAAAAATAAAGACATTTAGAAGTGGATGTTTTCTCCAAAAAAACCACAAAAGACATCAAGTGAAACTTTATGGCAAGTTGTTTCCTCTATTAAAATTGAGCCCATAAGACTAATGACATCATTAAAAAATAAAATAAAAACCAACTTTAACCTCATTTGCTACTTAAATAAAGTGGCATATAACCAATTAGGTAGCCATGAATTGTGTAAAGGCTCTCTCTTTCAGGGCCTCTAGATATAATTAACTCCTATTGTAATGACAGTTTTATGTAAGAAAGATTTTATGTATATGAAGTAAAATTTATAAATTCTGAAATATATGCAAGTAAGAAGTTTCATTTACCGCAATTTAGTTTGGAATTTTCTTTATGCAAGGAATAAACCGGTAAATAGACAGCATAATAGAAACTTAGTTTAGATTTTTCTTGATGCAAGAGTAAACTAATAAATAGGCAGTATAATAGCAACAACAAATTGATTACAATATTTACACATAAATCAACTAGTAAAATGCATACCTCAGCCTCAAGTTCTGTTTGATTTAGTCCCTTGCTCCTTTGTCCTTGTCCTTGCCCAAACTGCCCAAAACTGAATATTTTCCTCCCAATCATCTAGGAACATCCTCTCTGGCTCCCTAGCTCCAGGAATCCTTGCGGTTTCCTGGCCCCGGAGCCCAAAATTCCCAGCAACAACAGTGCCCAAGTAAAAGTCCCCCAAAACTATTTTTTCCTTCCAATCTCCTCCTCGTTCCCTCCTCCTTCTCCCATAATTTTCCCAAAAAGAAGACCTCCTTCCAAGTCCCCTACCCTCTTCCTTATCCTCCTCTCTCAAATCCCCCTACCTCATTCAATTCCCAACTGCCTTATCCCCTCATTAATTCCCTCACCTACCATTAAATAATAAAATAGTAAAAATATTCAATCTAATTATTTAAATAATTAATCTAATTTAACCTAAATAAATTATAATCATTAATTAATAAAATTGGGCTATTACATACACTCACTCTTCAAGAAACTTCGTCTCAAAGTTATAGTAATTTACAATACAAGGAAAATAACACATGATTCATACATCCATATTAAATAAGTAACATCATCAATTTAAAACACTTATACATACTAGTGTACCTGTTCAAGGCATGCATGCGTAGCTAGCACATATAGGACTCACACGTGTACGAATGAAAATAATTTATCACACCTAATGCAATTCTTATGTGCGTCCAATCCAATCTACAATGCCATTCATTTCATAAAGAATAGTAAACCATTTAAAATATTCACAAAATCCCTCAATCATAATAATTTAACACAAGCAACAATCACTTAGATAATTTTAGTTCAGTTAAGAATATATATATATATATATGAATGAGAGGAAATCAAGAAATTCTATTATAAGGTGATAACTCCACACACTCTCAACTACTTCTAGGCATCCTTCCTCCCTAACCTACTGCCATATTCCATCCATATCCTTCCTTTGTTGGAATATCTTGGAGCATCAACTATATTGACCTAACTCCATATAGAACCCGTAAGTGGAAGTGTCAACTCTCTTGACCAAGCTTCTCGAGCAGGCAACTGGAAGTCATCATCACATGTCTAGGGGAGCATGAGCTAACACCGTCCTACCACGACTCTAGGTTTCAGAGGATACATGGTGGGAAGTGCCTCCACCCCTCCTAATAGAACTAGGGACAACACCCTACCATGGACCATACAGTGGCATTGTGTTGCTGGTATTTTTTCATCGTATATTCAATTTCAGGCAGTCTCGCCACCTGAAAAACGTGCACTTGTCCACATATCATAGCAATGCATTTGAACCAACATAATTTCACATACAAAGATTCATACCATATTGTTTCTCAGTCAATGTTCATGACATCAACCCTTTATTATCATTATCCTTTGGTTATTTCATAGCCCATTGACCTGCATATTAGTCTATAACACAATCTCATACATATCTATGCATTATTATCATGTAAATGAATTTAATCATATCCTGAATTCAATATCCACGTACCAATAACTTTAAATTCCAAAATTTTCAAGTTAGAAATAGGTTGCATAATATCCATCATAATTCAAATAACGATAAACATCCATAGAATTGACATTCACATAGGTCCATATGTCTAAAATTTAAAGTGTATCGTTAATAAATTCACAGTAAATAGAAAATAAAAGATGATTAGGCCTTAACTGATTATAGTTTTCTAAGTCAAAAGGTGGCATTAAATACACCCAACCTTCAGGAAACATATTCCCGAGGTGGTCAAAAAAGTGAGGGATGATCTCATTGTAAGGTCTATGCATCCTCCCAAGTAGTAGATCCTGGGCTATACTTGTCCCACTTGACCTTATGATGCAGACCCCCCTTCTCTCATGGGGTTGCTCGACCTCTCGGTCAAGGATCTTCGATTCTTGGAGTCGAATTGGCTCTCTAAACCTGAATGGTATCACTTGTAATTAAACACAGGCCCTTTCAGTCTTTTGGTGTAGGTTCTATGACACCCGCAACCTCTCCCTTCGCGCTGCTGAACTATCAGGGTTCAGGCGCTAGCTCCTCCTTCGTTATCCCTTTTCCCTATGTGACCTCGGCTTGTGTCCACACATGATTGTGAGCGCGGTCGAGAGTGGTTTGGGATCAATCCACTTTTCTACCTGCAATTCACTACCAATCGCCACACATCCCTTTTGTAATATCGTGGTTTTGATTATGGCCCGCTCTCAAATTTTTAAAGTCTGAGCACTTTCTGTCCCCACAATCTTGCGTCACCATCAATCTTGGGTGGAGCCTCCCAATCAATGATTCAAATCTTCCTCCTTTCCTTCCTTCTCTCTGAATCATGCCCTCCTAGGTCTCCATGATGTGTTGACGCATGCCCCTTTCAAATCAACGGTCGTGATTGATTTCACCTTTAGGGCTTCAGGAGTTTCAATTCTCAACTCATTTTTTCTCTGCAATGACTATCTTCTGAAATGGAAGATCTATTGACACATGTCCTCCTCAAATCGACAGCCCTAGCCACTTCGAGACTTCAGACTTTAGAAATCTCAACTCTCAAATTTTTCAAAATTCTTTTATCTAAATCTCGCGATCTATTGACACGTGTCTCCTACAAATCGACAGTTGTGATTGCTTAGGTCTTCAGGCTTCAGAAAACTAAAATTTGAAATTTCACCTTCCCTCGAAGTGCGCAGATTTATGCCACGTATCCTCCTGAATCGGACGTCTATATTTTACTTCCAGTCTTTACCCAGAGTCCATGGATTTATGTCGCGTGTCCTCCTGAATCGGGCAACTATGATTTTCTTCGGACCTTCGGGTTCCGGAGATCTCGACTCTCAACTTCTCCAGAGTGATTTTATCTGAATTTCACGATATGTCACCACATATCCCTCTAGATCTGATGGTCCAGATTCACTTCAGACTTCAGGTTTCGGGAGTTTCAGTTCTCAAATGAAATCCTCGAAGTGATTTTTCCCTGAAGTCTCAGATCGACGTCCCACAGACTTCAATCGAACGGACGATCCAAATCAATCCTTTTGGCTTCGGTGATTTCTGTTGGTTGTCTACATGACACAAATCCCTGTGTCTTTCGACGCCGAAACGTCGAACAAGATATCCTCCCAGATAGTTTCTCCTCTAAACCAAATTATGGGACACTCTTCGGCGATTCCACTTTCTCCTTGTCCACAAAACTCCTAAAGTACTTTCATTCTGGAGTTATGGATCTTAGCCGGTGACTCGTGAAACCTTCAGAGCTTCACTCCTTAGAGGGTTACTTCGACACTTAGTCAAATTTCGAATCTATGCACTCCTTGCAACAGATTCTTATGCAAGACTTAGCTTCTTGCGGTGACCATGCACGCCTTGCAGCAGTTACTTTTCACTCCTTGCAAAGGGAAGTTTTGCGCTATCTCCTCTAATATTTTGATTCAAAACAGACTATGTCAATGCACTCCTTGCGGACTATATTCACACCTTGCATGAACACAACGGAGAGAGAAAACGAACTTATCTAAACACTCCATAGTTTCATATACTCAACAACACAACTCATTCATTCATGAAAACAAAATAACAGGGAATTGTAAACAGTAGCAACACCATGCATTGGATCAATTTTCCTCTGTTATATTCACTCAAAAGTAAATGGCTACAAGTATGATAAAACAAAAACTGTAAAATTAGCAACAACTAAATCACAGAAATCTCCTACTAACTTGCAACAACCTCATTCGGGCATACAAAACCTCTATTTATTTCGGAGGGTTCTTAGGGTTCCCCCCGACTACTCATCTACTCTAGAAATCTAACTGCTACTTAATTTTTGTTACATTCAAGACTAGGGGTGAAACTCCCAGATCATTCATGATCACTCAGCTCCCAAGCATTTGATTTTCTTCACTTTTCGATCATTTCAAAAAGATTTCCAGGAAACACCAGCGGTTAAGATTCTGAAATGATTCAACGATGCGCTAAGGCGTTGAGTTGTCTCTCCACGTAGGCTTGTTGACGATGATCCTGCATCATACTCCCCTGGCCAAAAATTCATGGACTCCTATCCATGATCTCATGCACTGACTTTCCATGCTTCTGGATATCAACTTCATTTTCCCAACTGGCATCTTCTATCGAGTGTTGCTTCCATTTGATCAAATATTCAAAATATGTCTTCCTCCTGGTCTTCTTGTCAATCCTCTGATCAATTCTCTTCTCCATTTATGGTTTTTCTGCTATAGGCATTTTCTTCTCCCACTGAATCTTCTTTTGATCTTCTTATCTTTCTGTGTCATTTTCCCTATAAGGATACAGGTCTGATATGTTGAATATGGGTGATATGCCCACACCATCTGGCAGCTCAACCTCATAGGAATTCGCATCAAACTTCCTTAAAATTTTACATGGTCCTATATTTTTCATCTTCAACTTGTTATATGTTCCCCTTGGGAACCTTTCTTTCCTGAGAAGAACCTGATCTCCTACTTCAAATTGAAGCTCTCTACGATGTTGATCAACTCTGCGCGTGTACTCTTGGCTAGAGTTATGTAACTTCTCTCTGATTTGGCTATGGATATTCTACATTTCTGCAGCAAAATATTCAGCTCCAACGTTTATGATCTCACTCTGTTCCAAGTCTCTAACCTCAGATACTCCTCTTGGTTGCATTCCATACAGTATTTGGAATGGGCTCTTTCCAGTGCTCCTGTTTGGTGAGTCATTGTATGCAAATTCTTCTTGTGGCAGAATCTGATCCCATTGATTATGATGCTCAGTGACCAGACTCCTAAATAAGTTCCCCAAGCTTATGTTCACCACCTCAGTATGTCCATCTATCTGAGGGTGATAAGGTTAACTAAAGGACAAATCTATCCCCAACTTCTTCCACAGTGTTCTCTAGAAATGGCCAACAATTTTAGTGTCTYTGTCTGAGACAATGCTCCTAGTAAATCCATGTAGTCGAAAAACTTCCTTGAAAAATAAATTTGCAACATATGTTGCATCACTAGTCTTCKGGCATGGGATAAAGTGTGTCATCTTTGAAAATCTATCCACCACCACAAATATGGAATCACATCCTCTTTGTGTTCTTGGTAGTCCCATCACAAAATCCATACTTATTGCATCCCAAGGTCTCTTTGGTATTGGCAATGGTTGATACAATCCAGTGTTCTGTCTTTTTCCCTTTGCATGTTGGCAGATTCTACATCTGTTCACAAATTTTATCACTTATGTTCTCATACCTGGCCAATAGTATGAACTACTCAACTGTGCAAATGTTTTATCATGGTTGAAATGTCCAGCCAATCCTCCACCGTGCTTTTCCTTCAAAAGGTTATCCCTCATTGAGCATTTTGGTATGCACAACTGATTTCCCTTGAACAAAAATCCCTCTTGAACCATATACTCTGTCCAATGGCTCATGTCTCTCAGCACAGGATTTTCACATGCTTCGTATGATTCCTTGAAATATGGATCATCACTATACATTTCCTTGAGGTGTTCAAACCCTAAGTTCTTCACCTAAAACTTCTGCAGAATCAAACATCTCTTGCTCAATGCATCGACAACTTTGTTAGCATTTCCAGAAATATGTTTTATGACAAAAGTAAAATTATGCATAAACGCAATCCACTTTGCATGTCACTGATTCACTTTTTCTTGTCTGGTTATGAATTGTAAAGCTTGGTTATCGCTATACAAGACAAATTCCTTTGGAACAAGGTAGTGCCTCCATTTGTTTAAGGCTTGAATTATGGCATAAAATTATTTATCATATGTGGAGTACTTTCTCTTAGCCTCATTCAATTTATCACCGAAATATGCAACTGGTTTATTATCCTAACTCAAGACTACTCCAATTGCAACTCCACTTGCATCACATATCACTTGAAATGTCTTTCCAAAATTTGGTAAGACCTAAATTGGTCATTCTGTTATCTTCTCCTTAAATATATTGAAGATCCTCTCAGACTCCTTTGTCCATTTAAAATACTTGTGCCTCTTCTTCATTGTATCCATCATGGGTGCACAAATTCCACTGAAATCTCTGATGAACTTCCTATAGAAACTTGTTAATTCATGGAAGCTTCTCACTTCAAACATACTCCTTGGTGATGGCCATTCTTTGATTGCTTTCACCTTCTCTGGATCCATCTTCAATTCATTTGAAGAGATTAAAAAACCCAAGTAAATGAGCTTTGTCTTCATAAAAGAGGACTTCTTCATATTTATCAACAGATTCTCTTGTTGTAGTCTCCTCATCACTAATGTTAGATGTCTCAAATGATCCTCTTTAGTCCTACTAAAGACCAGTATATCATCCAGATATACAACCACAAACTTGCCAATGAATTATTTCAGTATTTCATTCATCAACCTCATAAAAGTACTTGGGGAATTTGTTAAGCCAAATGGCAAAACAAGACACTCATACAACCCTTCATTTGTCTTAAAGGTTGTTTTCCACTCATCACCTTCTCTCATCCTTATCTGGTGATATCCACTTTTCAAATCTATCTTAGAAAAGAAATTTGCTCCACTTAAACAATCCATTAAGTCATCCATTCTTGGAAAAGGAAATCTATACATGATGGTGATCTTGTTTATGGTTCTCGAGTCTGTACACATTCTCCATCCTTCATCCTTCTTTGGACTCAACACAGTTGGTACTGCACATGGACTCAATATTTCTCTAACCAAACCCTTGTCTAACAATTCCTGGACTTGGTTCTTTACCTCCTCGATCTCTTGAGGTGTCGATCTGTATGTTTCTTTATTTGGCAGACTTTCTCTCGGTATCAAATCAATATGATGGTTGATACTTCTGATGGGTGGAAATGAGTTAGGAAACTCATCCACTACTATGTCAGCAAAATTATCCAACAACTCCTGAAATTCTTCAGGAAAATCATCCATCAAATTACTTATAAGGACAACTCTGTGCTTCCTCACCACAGCAAACTGCATCTCCTGTCCCTTCTTGACTTCACTCAGGAGTTCCTTTCCACTCCTGAGAAGTATACTTGTGATGGCTTCTTCTTTTACTTTCTTCTCCTCTATTGGAAACAACATGTGTGTCCTACCATTCTTCTCCAAGGTGTATGTATTTTTCCTCCCATCATGAATGACATTTATGTCAAACTGCCATGGTCTTCCCAACAAAACATGACATACATCCATGGGAATCACATCACACAGAATTTCATCTTTATATTCTCCTATCTTAAATTCAACGAGGCATTGTTTAGTGACCATTACCTGGTGTCTTTTTTGCAACCATGAGACTTTATATGGCTTTGGAGGTGCAGTTGTCTCCAACTCCAATTTCTCCACCATATCTGTGGATACTAAGTTGTCAGTGCTCCCATTGTCAATTATCGCCTTGCATACTATGTCTTTCATCTTGTAAGTTGTCCTAAATAGGTTGTTCCTCTGCACTGGCTTTTCAATTTCCGACTTTGGTTTTAAGAGAACCTTCCTCAACATCAGGGATGTTCCATCCTCTACACCTTATGCTTCAACATTCCTTTCCTGTGCTTCAAAAAAGTGAGCTTCACCTACTCCTTATTTATTTTTCTCGGGACATTCCCAAGACATGTGTGTTGTCTTTCCATGGACATAACTTTCTTCTCCTCCTCTTCTTCTTCCTCTTCCTCTAGAAGAACTTCTTACACCACTTTGTCTTCCTCGGGAACTTCCTCCTCTTTCTGAGTGACTGTGTGGTTTCTCAATCCCATATTTGTATTTATGTGTGTTATCATGGGCAACCCCCTTTTCTTTGCTTGGGTGTTTGCCTTTGTTTCGTTGACTCCGTTTCCTAGCCAACTTATCCTTTGCCTTCAAAGCAATCTGATAAGCATCCTCTACTTTCCTTATTGACATCATATTGATCTCATCCTGGATTTCATATCTTCGGCCATTTATATACCTGGAAACCTTTTCTTCATCCTTCTCTCTATGTCCAGTCTTGATATTTAGCTTGTAGAACTCCTTCGTGTACTCCTTAAATGTCATACCCTTCTGTCTCAAGTTATGAAACTTCCTAAACAGATTTATCTAATAATCATTGGGCATGAATTTAGCCTTTATCTTGGCTACCATTTTGTCCTAATTCTTTATCTTTTGTTTTCCTTTGCTTCTCCTCTCAGCCTACAGTTCATCCCACCATAGTTTTGCATGTCCTTTTAGCCTAGTGACAACATCTCTCACCTTTTTCTCCTCAACAACATCGTCATAGTCGAAATATTTGTCCATGGATATTATCCAATCCAACAACACTTCATCATCCAAATTTCCTTCATACATTGGGATCTCTATCTTGGATCTAGCTCCCAATCTAACAACTGCTCTCAGCAATCATTCCTCGACAACATTTTCCCCTGCATCTTCTTCGACTTCTACTTCTTCACTATCTGCATCACTGATGTCCCCAGTATCAGGTGCCCTCCTCTGTGCTGCCTCCATCGCCTCTAATCTTGCACGAAGCTCTCTCATTTCTCTTTCCACAACGCGATTGGCTAAAGGTGGCTCCACGCGTCTCCTCGATGGCATTTTGTTGATTTTCTCTCACACACGGAGTACACCTTCGAGCTCTTCTTCGTTTCATGAAGATAATTTCAGGCTCTAATACCACTTGATGCAGACCCCCCTTCTCTCCTCGGGGATGCTCGACCTCCTGGTAAAGAATCTTCGATTCTCAAATTCGAATCGGCTCTCTGAAACCTTAATGGTCTCTCTTGTAATTAAACTCAGGCCCTTTCAGTCTTTTGGTGCAGGTTCTATGACACCCGCAACCTCTCCCTTCGTGTTGAACTATCAGGGTTCATGCGCTAGCTCCTCCTCCGTTAGCCCTTTCCCCTATGTGACCTCGGGCTATGTCCACACACGATTGTGGGCGTACTCGAGAGTGGTTTGGGATCAACCCACATTTATCCCCGCAATTCACTACCAATTGCCACGCATCCCTTTTGTAATACCGTGGTTTCGATTGCGGCCCGCTCTCAAATTGTTAAAGTTCGAGCACTTTTTGTCCCCACAATCCTGCATGACCGTCGATCTCGCGATCTTGGGTGGAGCCTCCCGATCAATGGTTCAGATATGCCTCCTTTCCTTCCTTCTATTTGGATCACGCCCTCCTAGATCTTCGCGATGTATTGACGCGTGCCCCTTTCAAATCAACAGTCGTGATTGATTTCACCTTTCGGGCTTCGGGAGTTTCAACTCTCAACTCCTGCTTTCTCCACAATGGCTATGTTATGAAATGGAAGATCTGTTGACACATGTCCTCCTCAAATCAATGACCCTAGCCGCTTCGGGACTTTGGACTTCGGAAATATCAACTCTCAACTTTTCTGAAATGATTTTATCTGAAGCTCGTGATCTATTGACACTTGTCTTCTGCAGATCGACGACTGCGATTTCTTAGGTCTTCGGACTTCGGAAAACTCAATTTTAAACTTTCACCTTCCCTCGAAGTGCACATATTTCTGTCGTGTGTCCTCCTGAATCGAACGGCTATAATTTACTTCAGTCTTTACCCAGAGTCCACGGATTTATGTCGCGTGTCCTCCTAAATCAGACAACTATGATTCACTTCGGACCTTCGGGTTCCAGAGATCTCGACTCTCAACTTCTCTAGAGTTATTTTATCTGAAGTTCCTAATTTGTCGCCACATGTCCCTCTGGATCTGGCGGTCCAAATTCACTTCGGACTTTAGGTTTCGAGAGTTTCAGTTCTCAACTGAAATCCTCGAAGTGATTTTTCCTCGAAGTCTCAGATCGACGTCCCATAGACTTCGATCGAACAGACGATCCAGATCAATCCTTTCGGCTTCAGTGATTTTTGTTGGTCATCTACATGACACAACTCCTTGTGTCTTCCGACGTCGAAACGTCGAACAAGTTCTCCTCCCGAATAGTTTCTCCTCCAAACCGTATGACGGGCCTCTCTTCGGCGATTCCACTTTCTCCTTTTCCACAAAACTCTCGAAGTACTTTTGTTCCAGAGTTATGGATCTTAGCTGGTGACTTGTGAAACCTTCAGAGATTCACTCCCTTGGAGATTTATCCCGCTATCTTTCCTGAGATTTCTCCTTTGAAACCTTTGACTCCTTAGAGGGTTACTTCGACACTTAGACGAATTTCGTATCTGTGCACTCCTTGCAACAGATTCTTACGCAATAATTAGCTTCTTACGGCGATCGTGCATGCCTTGTAGCAGTCACTTTGCACTCCTTGCAAAGGGAAGTTTCACGTTATCTCTCCTAATCTTCTGAGTCGAAACTGACTCTGTCAATGCACTCCTTGTGGACTATATGCACACCTTGCATGAACTCAATGGAGAGAGAAAATGAACTTATCTAAACACTCCACAATTTCATATACTCAACAACACAACTCATTCATTCATGAAAACAAAATAACATGGAATTGTAAACAGTAGCAACACCATGCATTGGATCAATTTTCCTCTGTTATATTCACTCAAAAGTAAATGGCTACAGCTATGATAAAAAAAAATTGTAAACTCAACAACAACTAAATCACAACAATCTCCTACTAACTTGCAGCAGCCTCATTCAGGTATACAAAACCTCTATTTATTTCAAAGGGTTCTTAGGGTTCCCCCTGACTGCTCGTCTACTCTAGAAAGCTAACTGCTACTTAATTTCTATTACATTCAATACTAGGAGTGAAACTCCCATATCATTCATGATCACTCGGCTCCCAAGTGTTTGATCATCTTTAGTTTTCGATCATATCAAAAATATTTGCAGGAAACACTAGCGGTTAATATTCTAAAATGATTCAACGACACGTTAAGGCGTTGAGCTGTCTCTCCACGTAGGATTTTTGACGATGCTCCTTCATCACCTTAACTTGGTCTACCAAACGATTCTTGAGTTGTCGGACCCTATGATCCAATATGTGTAACGATTCAACCATGATGGTTCCCGTGTCCGAGACCTCCAATTCCTTCCAATTCAGTTTGTGAGATTCGTCGACAACATAATGACGTAGAACAGATACATGAAAAACATTATGAATTTTAAGCAAGTGGGATGGAAGTACGAGACGATAGGAAAGAGGTCCAATTCTCTCTTGGATTTTGAACGGTCCTATAAATTGAGGCAACAACTTTGTCCCCTTCCTGAACCGAATGGTTCTCTTATTAGGCTTGATACGAATGAAAATTTGATCTCCCACTTTATAACTTTGGTCAGTCCTATGTGAATCAGCATAACTTTTCTGTCTACCATGTGCTTCCTTTAGTCATTGCCTAATATGAATCACTTGTTCCTCCATCTCTTAAATCCATTCTAGATAGATTGTCACTTGGTCTTCTAACCTTTCCCAACTCAATGGTGTCCTGTATGGCCTTCCATACAGAGCTTCATAAGGTGGCATTCCAATGGAGCTATGAAAATTGTTATTTTAGGCGAACTCTACCAAAGGTAGGTACTTCTCCCAATGGGTTTGATTATCCATAACATACATCCTAAGCATGTCTTCCATAACCTGATTTACTCTCTCAGTTTTCCCATCTGTTTCGGGATGATATGTTGTTCTTAAGTTCAACTGAGTTCCCAACATTGACTGCAAACTTGTCAAAAACCTAGATGTGGATCAACAGTCCCTATCTGAAATGATCTTCTTGGGTAAACCATGCAGACAAATGACTTCACTTATAAACATGCATGCCACATCAGTGAAATCATAAGTGTCTCTAACTGAAATAAAATGAGCATTCTTGATCAACTTATCAACTATCACAAGAATAGAATTGTGCTTCAGTGATATGAGTGGAAATCCCACAACGAAATCCATAGAAATGACTTCCCACTTGGACATAGGAACATCGTACGGTTGTAGGAGGCATGTCGGGTGGTGATGATCAACCTTCACTTGTTGACACTCAAGGAACTTGGCGGCGAAATGGACTACATCACGCTTCAAGCCTAACCAGAAGAAAAGCTTATTCATGTCTGCATACATTTTCTTCACACCCGGATGCACACATTAAAGTGCTCTATGGGATTCCTTGAGTATGATGCTTCGAATATCCCCACCCTAGGGGATGTACATCCTTCCCTGATATCTTAACAATCCATTTGCTTCAAGGCTATATCCTTCATACCTGGGTTCAACTGCCTCTCACTCTAGAGGGTTGAAGTAACCTTTAAATACCAACTATCTCCAAGAAGTTTCCCCAACACTCGCTCCCTCAGATTAACATTTAAGGGCACCAAGGAGAAGATACATGGTCTCCTTCTCAGGGCATCCACAACCACATTCTCCTTTCCCTTGATGTACGAAATTCCAAAATCGTACTCACTCATAAACTTACTCCATCACCTCTGCCTAGCATTGAGATCCCTTCGAGTGAAGAGATGCTTTAAGCTTTCATGATCTGTTTTGAGCTCAAAGCTTTGCCCCACTAGATAATGCCTCCAAAGCTTCAGAGCTATCATTACCACTGCCAACTCTAAATCATGAGTAGCATAAATATCCTCATGTTGCTTCAAATTTCTTGATGCATACGTTATCACTCCCCCATCTTGCATTAGCACGACCCCCAATCCTTTCTTCGAGGCATTTGTGCAGACTGTGAAGTATTTTTCCATATCCTGCACTCATAGAATTGGTGCACTGGTTAGTAACCTATTAATCTTGATGAATGCAATATCACATTCCTCTGTCCATTCATACCTGACTCCCTTGTGTTGCAAGGTGGTGATGGATTTCACTATATTAGATAACTCTTCCACAAACCTCTGATAATAACCAGCTAGCCCCATGAAGATTCTCACCTCATGAGCATTTTTCGGCACTGGCCATTCCATAATGGCCTTCACCTTTTCCGAGTCCACAGATATTCCTTCACCATAAATGATATGACTTAAATAGTGAATCTCTTTCTGGAAGAAAAAATACTTCTACAACTTTCCATACATTTTTTTCTTTCTAAGGCATGACAACACCACTCCCAAGTGTTCCTCATGTTCTCTTTCGTTCTTGGAATAGATGAGTATATCATCCAGAAAGACCTGTAAAAAGTGGTCTAAGTACTTTCAGAATACACCATTCATGAGGCTCATGAATACTGTTGGTGCATTGGTCAAACCAAAAGGTACTACAACGAACTCATAATGCCCAAATCGAGTTCGAAAGGCAGTTTTAGGAATATCAACTTCCTTAATCCTTAACTGGTAATACCTTGGTCGCAGATCAATTTTTGAGAAAACTGTTGCTCCTTTCATCTTATCAAAGATATCATCTATCTGTGGCATTGGGTACCTATTTTTCACTGTAGCATGGTTCAATTCCCTGTAATCTATACATAGTCGTCAAGAACCATCCTTCTTCTTGAAAAAATTACCGGTGCACCCCAAGGTGAGACACTAGGCCTTATTATGCCTAAGTCAAGTAGTTCCTTCAACTACATCTGCAACTCACAAAGTTTTGGCGCCGTCATCCTATACGGTTTCTTGGAAATTGGCTCTGCACCGGGTTTTAGCTCAATGGTAAAATCAAGCTCCCTCTCAAGAGGTAACCCTGGAAAATATTTTGGAAAAACATCCTCAAACTCCGACAATACTGGATAATGCTCCATGGAGGGTCATTTCCCTTCATTGACTGCTTCCACTACATATAATCGACAACCTTTCATAATGCAACGTTTAACTTTCATGGTCGAGATAAAGCATAGAGACACCTTCTTCTGTACACCGTGGATATCTACTGACCTTCCTTCATCGTCAACACAAAGCACCCTCTTCGTGAAACAATCTACCATAGCTCGATGGGATTCTAACCAGTCCATCCCAATGATTAGGTCATACGTCTCTTGAGCAGTGATGTACACCTTCAACCTAGTAGTACACACTCCTAGGTCTACTAGACAATTATCGACGGTAGGACCTACTACTTGTTTTTCCCCCGAAGCCATCTCGACTTGTTTAAAGTCATCATGCTCATAGGTTTCCAACCCACACTTTTCTAATGCACAAGGTGAAATGAAACTGTCTATAGCACCATAATCAAATAAATTTTTAACATTAACATGATTTAGCATAACTGACGACTCCACCACAATGGATTGATGCTCTTCCTGACTTTTATTAACTGCTACATAAATCTGGTGGCTACTACTCGCTCTTCCCATCGAGGCCTTCCCTTCTCTATGAACAAATCCTACTTGTGACTCTGGACAATCAAGTTGGTAATGAAGTCCTTCACACCCCCAACAAGTAACACAGGGTGGAACCTGGGTGCTTCGCTGTGAAGGCCTCTGAAATGAGTTCCTTCCCCTGGAGCCCCTGCACCTACTTGCTTCTCCCTGAGAAGGTTGTGGACATGATGCTTCGCTGTGAAGGCCTATGAAATGAGTTNCTGGTGGCTACTACTCGCTCTTCCCATCGAGGCCTTCCCTTCTCTATGAACAAATCCTACTTGTGACTCTGGACAATCAAGTTGGTAATGAAGTCCTTCACACCCCCAATAAGTAACACAGGGTGGAACCTGGGTGCTTCGCTGTGAAGGCCTCTGAAATGAGTTCCTTCCCCTGGAGCCCCTGCACCTACTTGCTTCTCCCTGAGAAGGTTGTGGACATGATGCTTCGCTGTGAAGGCCTATGAAATGAGTTCCTTCCCCTGGAGCCCCTGCACCTACTTGCTTCTCCCTGAGAAGGTTGTGGACATGCTTGCATCATTGGCAATGAGTGGGATGTTTCACTCGCTGCCATTGAAATACATGTTGTAACTGCTCTAGGTGCGACTCTATTTCCATAAGGAGGTGGCCTAGATCTTCCTCCCCTGGAGAAAGTCCTAGGGGCCTTCCCCACAAATCCAAGATGTTGTGGGATGATTGATCTCATACCTCTATTTAAGCTCATATGCTCCTCTGCATAACGAGCATTTTCAACTGCTTTAGCTACTGACGATGGTTTCTACATCCGCACCATGGCCCTTATCTTAGTGTTTAACCTGTACACAAAACGTTCTTCTTGTCGTTGATCGGTATCCATGTACGAGACATGTTTTACTAACTCCATGAACCTAATCTCGTACTCTTTCACGGTCTTGTTTTTCTGAATTAGGGCATGAAATGCTTCTACATGTTGTTCCTCGTAGTAAGCAGGCAAATATTTCCTCTGAAACCTCTCCTCAAAAATATTCCACGAGATGGTGTCTGGAGTAAGGTTCAACTGCCTCTCCAAATTACCCCACGAGTTCAAGGCATTGTCCCTCAACTAAAATATCATTATCTTCACCTTCGATGTGGAAGCATAGTCTCTTAAAACGAAACATCTTGTCATTCCTTCCAACCATACCTCTGCACGTTCACTTGCACGACCCCCAACAAACTCTGGGAGTTTTATTTTCTGCAATTCCCTAGTGATGTCCCCTGGTGGAGGCCCTCCCCTTGAGTCCCTCGACGCTTCAGGGTTACCCACTCCAAAAGGTGGAGGTTCCACTTCGACCTCCGCTGACTAGTGTCCCTTTAATGCCTTATTAATAGCCTTTCAGGAGCATAAAATGAGAGGCAATTTAGGCAATGGTGGTCCTTGTGACAATGCCCCTTGGCCTCGATTTCCCCGAGTCCTAACCATCTTGAATAATTGAATCTTAATCCAACCAAAATATGGTCATCTAACCAAAATATGGTTGAATAATTGAATATTCATCAACGTTTTACTCAAACTTATACTTGCAAACATAGGGTTAGGCGTAAGTTATTTATATTTGTCTATAAACATACTTACTCCTATAAGGTAAGTGGCCAAGGATCAGGATCAAAATCCTTTAAGCTTGGTGACTTCCTACTAGTTTCCTACTATCTCACTTACCTTGCTAGCCCTACAACGTACTCACTAATTATTGTAGCTTACCTCCTTAAGTCTTTAGAGATTTGAAAACTAATTAATATATTTGAACACAACGTAGATTAATTATTATAACCCAATAACCTAGAGTAATATTTAACCTAAGTTTCAATAATCTTAATCAACACATTTACTCTAATCACTAATATTAATATTAACTAAGCATATAGGGGCTTCCGCAGTGCAAGATATTAGATATTATTTTCGGGATTAACTGCGTAGTGTAAGTCATGAATCTATGACCCATATCCATGAGTATTAGTTGCAAYTGACCAATAATTCTCATGATTTGAATAGTCCACTTAGCACTCATTGCATCGGGTGATGTTCACAGGGGTGAAGAAGTAAGATTGAAACCAACGAAATGAATCACGTAGCATCAATCATCATTTACGGGGCTTGCACTCGGTAACCAGGACTTCCTAGGTGGTCACCCATCCCAAGACGCCTCTGGCTCAAGCACGCTTAACTGTGGAGTTTTCCCCACAATCAAGCCCACTTAGCTTGCTACCCAATTTGAAAAACCTTAGCAAGTATTGTGCCTTATGAACTACCCAGTAAGATCTCCCTTCACTCTTATTATTTAAGCATATAAGGGCTTCCGCAGTGCAAGATATTAGATATTATTTTTGGGATTAACTGCGTAGTGTAAGTCATGAATCTATGACCCATATCCATGAGTATTAGTCGCAACAGACCAATAATTCTCATGATTTGAATAGTCCACTTGGCACTCATTGCATCGGGTGATGCTCATAGGGGTGAATAAGTGGGATTGAAACCAACGAAATGAATCGCATAGCATCAATCATCACTTCTGAGGCTTGCACTCGGTAACTAGGACTTGATGATTGATCGTCAGACAATCAATGTTTTCTTTAAACAAACTAGTGTTTCTACTTGATGCCAAGAATTCTCTCTCTGGCATTTTCTTTGAAAAATACAGAGGTTATTTTTACCTATGATATGGGCATAGCAACTAATCAGCTTTTTTTTTCTGCCTGTGTCAAGATTTTTTTCTAGGTTTTTTTCTACTTGGGCCAGAATTCTTAGAATTCTTTGTATCTGGCATTTTTTTTTTAAACATGGGTTATTTTTTCTAGTGACTATGAAGTGTTTTTACGTACGATATTGGCATAGCCACTAATCAGTTTTTTTTTCTGCCCTGAGGCCAGATTTCTTTCTAGCTTTTTTTCTACTTATGGCCAGAATTCTTTATATCTGGTAATTTTTTTTAAACATGGGTTATTTTTGCATACGATATGGGCATAATTATTTCTCTGGAAATTTCTTTGAAAAACACAGAGGTTATTTTTACATATGATATGGGCATAGCGACTAATCAACTTTTTTGGGTGCCTGTGTCCAGATTTCTTTCTAGCTTTTTTTCTACTTGTGGTCAGAATTCTTTGTATCTGGCTTTTTTTTAAACATGGGTTACTTTTTCTAGTAACTATGAAGTGTTTTTACGTACGATATGGATAACGATTAATCATCTTTTTTTTCTGCCCTGAGGCCAGATTTCTTTCTAGCTTTTTTTCTATTTGTGCCAGAATTCTTTGTATCTGGCAATCTTTTTTAAGCATGGGTTATTTTGGCAATCTTTTTAAACATGGGTTATTTTTGCATACGATATGGGCATAGTGACTATGAAGTGGTTTTACCTACAATATGATTGTGGCCAAAATTCTTTGTTTTTGGCATTTTTTTTTAAACATGGGTTATTTTTGTTTACGATATGGGCATAATGACTATGAAGTGTTTTTACCTACGATATGGGCATAGAGACTAATCAACTTTTTTATACCCTGTGGCCAGATTTCTTTCTAGCTTTTTTTCTGCACTGTGGCCAGAATTATTCTTTGTATCTAGCAATTTTTTTAAACATAGGTTATTTTTGCCTACTATATGGGCATCGTGACTATAAAATGTTTTTTTAAACAAAATACACTATTTCTACTGAGTTTCTATATGATGTGTTTTGTCACTAATAAATCAACATATGAGTATTTCTATCATATGCAAATTATGAAACCGTGTGATATATATATATATATAGGGCACTGCATTAAACTTTAATGTAACTTTACCTTAATGAATTAGCTTTTTTTTTTTACTTGTGGCCAGATTTCTTTCTAGCTTTTTTGCTATTTGTGACCAGTTGTATCTGGCATTATGTTTTTAAGCATAACTTACTTTTGCCTATTATATGGGAATAGTGATTACTTAGTGTTTTTTTTAACAATGTATATTGTTTCTACCGAGTTTCTATATGATGTGTTTTTTCACAAATAAATCAACATCTAAGTATTTCTATTTAATATGCAAATTGCCAAACCATGTTGCTTAATCTATATATAGTGCACTGCATTAAACTTGAACACAACTTTCCTTGAATGGCTTTTGACTAAGCACTAGCTTCTGATTTTTTTTTATTTTGTTTTGACAATGCCATTCCTATTATGGTACACTACTATACACAATTTTGGGGGAATATTACAGTGGCTTTACCTTCCTTTATGGAAACATCTATTAACGGGGAATGTGGGAAATGAGATTTTATCATCTTTCAAATTGACGGTGCATACAAACCCTCACGTAGCATTTGATATGCTTTGCTCCATTGCAGGGTGGATAATGTTGCACACATCCTCATCAGGGTAAATCTATGTTCAATGTCTTTCTATGTCTTATTTTCTTGTTTTGCTCCATTGCAGGGTGGATAATGTTGCACACATCCTCATCTCATCCGAGTAAATCTATGTCCAGTGTATTTGTATGTATTCTTTTCTTGTTTTTATAATTATAGATAAAAAAATAGATTAGCGAGTGAGTGAGATCTGAGGTCTTATTTTCTTTTCTTTTGATCAGAAAGAGGACAACAGACCAGCTGCCCCCAATATTAAAATCACTAGGAAGAGGACAAACATGCACTTGGCATGAGGGAGGAAGAGATTTCTCTTTGAAAATGATGCAGAGGAGGCGAATCAACCATAGAACAAGAGAATACGATACAATAGGCCCGCTCAGTGTGTGGTTGTACCAATGGCTTTAGAACAAGACAATACGATACCAATGGTTGTACCAAGTTCTTTGCGACTTCCCATTCTGGAGAAGATGGAAGGGAGAGGGGATTGGGGAAGCGGTTTTGGGTGGAGTCAAAGAAGCAAAGAGATGGACAAATACCACAGATCAGAGGGCTGGCCAGCTCCAGAATACAAGTACCCAGGTAACTATGTTACATTTATAAGAATACAAGTACCTAGGCAACTATGTTACATTTATAATAGTGTATAACTCGTGATATACAGAAACAGAGATAGATGGTTCATTAATTTTTCATTTATTGTTGTTATTACAGTGTATTTGGATTTCATTGTTGATCGTGATGGGGAGAAACTAACTGTCGTCGATCGATGAAACTGGTACGTCTCCCTGTTGTTCAGATTAATTTATCTTTGGTTGTTTATTTTCATTTCTTTGTATCTCAACCTGAACATGGTTGCTTGTTTTTATCGCAGGTTAGTTGTTGTTTAAGTGAATCTCTGAATGAATGAATTATATCATGAGCTTTAGTCTCTCTTCTCCCACGTTGCTACAACACCCCCAAGAAGCGAACTACAAGGTATGGTTGCCAAGAATTCTGTCTACTTGGCATTTTTTAAAGAAAACAGAGGTTATGTTTACCTAGGATATGGGCAGAGTCAGCCATTCAATGTTTTCTTTAAACAAACTAGTGTTTCTACTTGATGCCAAGAATTCTCTCTCTGGAATTTTCTTTGAAAAATACAGAGGTTATTTTTACTTACAATATGGGCATAACGACTAATCATTTTTTATTTTTTTTTCTGCCTGTGTCCAGATTTTTTTCTAGTTGTTTTTCTACTTGGGTCAGAATTCTTAGAATTCTTTGTATTTGGAATTTTTTTTTAAACATGGGTTATTTTTTCTAGTGACTATGAAGTGTTTTTACATACGATATTGTCATAGCCACTAATCATTTATTTTTCTGCCCTGAGGCCAGATTTCTTTCTAGCTTTTTTTCTACTTGTGGCCAGAACTCTTTGTATCTGGCAATTTTTTTTAAACATGGGTTATTTTTGCATACGATATGGGCATAATTCTTTCTCTGGCATTTTCTTTGAAAAACAAAGAGGTTATTTTCACATATGATATGGACATAGCGACTAATCAACTTTTTTTTTCTGCCTGTGTCCAGATTTCTTTCTAGCTTTTTTTCTACTTGTGGCTATAATTCTTTGTATTTGGCATTTTGTTAAACATGGGTTATTTTTTCTAGTGACTATGAAGTGTTTTTACGTACGATATGGACATAGCGATCAATCAGTTTTTTTCTGCCCTGAGGCCAGATTTCTTTCTAGCTTTTTTTCTATTTCTGCGAGAATTCTTTCTATCTGGCAATCATTTTTAAACATGGGTTATTTTGGCAATATTTTTAAACATGGGTTATTTTTGCATACGATATGGGAATAGTGACTATGAAGTGTTTTTACCTGCGATATGATTGTGGCCAGAATTCTTTGTTCTACTTGTGGCCAGAATTTTTTGTATCTGGCATTTTTTTTTAAACATGGGTTATTTTTGTTTACGATATGGGCATAGTGACTATGAAGTGCTTTTACCTACGATATGGGCATAGATACTAATCAACTTTTTTTCTGCCTTGTGGTCAGATTTCTTTCTAGCTTTATTTCTGCCCTGTGGCCATAATTATTCTTTGTATTTAGCAATATTTTTAAACATGGGTTATTTTTGCCTACTATATGGGCATAGTGACTATGAAGTGTTTTTTTAAACAAAATACACTATTTCTGCTGAGTTTCTATATGATGTGTTTTGTCACTAATAAATCAACATCTGAGTATTTCTATCATATGCAAATTAAACATGGGTTATTTTGGCAATATTTAAACATGGGTTATTTTGCATACCTTAAGGGAATAGTGGGACTATGAAGTGTTTTACCCTCAATATATGATTGTATTTCTAATTCTTTGTTCTACTGGTGGCTTCTAATTTTGTATCCTGCATTTTTTAACATGGGTTATTTTTGTTTACAATATGGGCATAGTGATTATGAAGTGTTTTTACCTACGATATGGGCATAGATACTAATCAACTTTTTTTTTGCCTTGTGGTCAGATTTCTTTCTAGCTTTATTTCTGCCCTGTGGCCATAATTATTCTTTGTATTTAGCAATATTTTTAAACATGGGTTATTTTTGCCTACTATATGGGAATAGTGACTATGAAGTGTTTAAAAAAAATACACCATTTCCTCACTGAAGTTTCCATGATGTGTTTTGTCACTACTAAATCAACATCCGAAAGTATTTCTACTATATAAAATACAAACCATGGATATATATATATATATATATATATATATATATATATATATATATAGGGCACTAGATTAAACTTTAATATAACTTTACCTTAATGAATCAACCTTTTTTTTTTAATTTGTGGCCATATATTTCTTTCTAGCTTTTTTGCTACTTGTGACTAGTTGTATCTGGCATTATGTTTTTAAGCATAACTTACTTTTGCCTATTATATGGGCATAGTGATTACTTAATGTTTTTTTTAACAATGTATATTATTTCTACCAAGTTTCTATATGATGTGTTTTTTTCAATGATAAATCAATACCCAAGTATTTCTATTTAATATGCAAATTTTCAAACCATGTTGCTTAATCTATATATAATGCATTGCATTAAACTCAAACACAACTTTCCATGTTGCTTAATCTATATATAATGCATTGCATTAAACTCAAACACAACTTTCCTTAAATGGCTTCTGACTAAGCACTAGCTTCTGAATTTTTTATTTTGTTTTGACAATTCCATTTTTGTTATGATACACTACTATACACAATTTGGGGGAATATTACAGTGGCTTTGCCTTACTTTATGGAAACATCTATTAACGGGGAATGTGGGAAATGAGATTTTATCATCTTTCAAATTGACGGTGCATACAAACCCTCACGCAACATTTGATATGCTTTGCTCCGTTGCAGGGTGGATAATGTTGCACACATCCTCATCAGGGTAAATCTATGTTCAATGTCTTTGTATGTCTTCTTTTCTTGTTTTGCTCCGTTGCAGGGTGGATAATGTTGCACACATACTCATCTCATCCGAGTAAATCTATGTTCGGTGTCTTTGTATGTCTTTTTTCTTTATAATTATAAATAAAAATTAGATTAGCGAGTGAATGAGATCTAAGGTCTTTTTTTCCTTTTCTTTTGATCAGAAAGAGGGCGTCAGACCGACTGCCCCCAATATTAAAATCACTAGGAAGAGGACAAACATGCACTTGGCATGAGGGAGGAAGATATTTATCTTTGAAAAAGATGCAGAGGAGGCGAATCAGCCATAGAACAAGACAATACGATACAATAGGCCCGCTCAATCTGTGACCGTACCAATGGCTTTAGAACAAGACAATACGATACCAACGGTTGTACCAAGTTCTTTGCGACTTCCCAATCTGGAGAAGATGGAAGGGAGAGGGGATTGGGGAAGCGGTTTTGGGTGGAGTCAAAGAAGCAAAGAGATTGACAAATACCACAGAGTAGAGGGTTGGCCGGGTTCCTAATATTGTGGTAAATTCTGTGTAACTATAAGTACATGAGGTGAAATGTGTAATCAGAAAACTATATGTTACATTTATAATAGTGTATAACTCGTAATATACAGAAACAGAGATAGATATAGATTGGTCATTTATTTTCATGTATTGTTGCCATTACGTGTATTTGGATTTCATTGTTGATCGTGATGGGGAGAAACTAACTGTCGCCGATTGATGAAACTGGTACATCTCCCTGTAGTTCATATTAATTTATCTCTGGTCATTTATTTTCATTTCTTTGTATCTCAACCTTAACATGGTTGCTTGTTTTGATCGCAGGTTAGTTGTTGTTTAAGTGAATCTCTGAATGAATGAATTATATCATGAGCTTCAGTCTCTCTTATCCCACATTGCTACAACACCCCCAAGAAGCGAACTACAAGGTACGGTTGCCAAGAATTCTGTCTACTTAGCATATTTTAAAGAAAACAGAGGTTATGTTTACCTAGGATATGGGCATAGTCAGCCAGTCAATGTTTTCTTTAAACAAACTAGTGTTTCTACTTGATGCCAAGAATTCTTTCTCTGGCATTTTCTTTGAAAAATAAGAGGTTATTTTTACCTACGATAGGGGCATAGTGACTAATCACCTTTTTTTTTCTGCCTGTGTCTAGATTTTTTTTTAAACATGGGTTATTTTGTCTAGTGACTATGAAGTGTTTTTACGTACGATATTGGCATAGCCACTAATCTGTTTTTTTTTCTGCCCTGGGGCCAGATTTCTTTCTAGCTTTTTTTTGTGACCAGAATTTTTTGTATCTGGCAATTTTTTTTAAACATGGGTTATTTTTGCATACGATATGGGCATAATTCTTTCTCTGGCATTTTCTTTGAAAAACACAGAGGTTATTTTTACATACAATATGGACATAGCGACTAATCAGCTTTTTGTTCTGCCTGTGTCCGGATTTCTTTCTAGCTTTTTTTCCACTAGTTGTTTTCTACTTGTGGGCAAAATTCTTTGTATCTGGCATTTTGTTAAACATGGGTTATTTTTTCTAGTGACTATGAAGTATTTTTACATAAGATATGGACATAGCGATTAATCAGCTTTTTTTCTGCCCTGAGGCCAGATTTCTTTCTAGTTTTTTTTCTATTTGTGCCAGAATTCTTTGTAATCTTTTTTAAACAGGGGTTATTTTGGCAATATTTTTAAACATGGGTTATTTTTGCATATATGGGCATAGTGACTATGAAGTGTTTTTACCTATGATATGATTGTGGCCAGAATTCTTTGTATCTGGCATTTTTTTTTAAACATGGGTTATTTTTGTTTACAATATGGGCATAGTGATTATGAAGTGTTTTTACCTACGATATGGGCATAGAGACTAATCAGCTTTTTTTCTGCCCTGTGGCCAGATTTCTTTCTAGCTTTTTTTCTGCCCTGTGGCCAGAATTATTCTTTATATCTAGCAATTTTTTTAAACATGGGTTATTTTTGCTTACTATATGGGCATAGTGACAATGAAGTGTTTTTTTAAACAAAATACACTATTTCTGCTAAGTTTCTATATGATGTGTTTTGTCACTAATAAATCAACATCTGATTATTTCTATCATATGCAAATTATCAAACCATGTGATACATCTATATATATATATATATATATATAGGGCACTAGATTAAACTTTAATATAACTTTACCTTAATGAATCATATTTTTTTTTAACTTGTGGCCAGATTTCTTTCTAGCTTTTTTGCTACTTGTGACCAGTTGTATCTGGCATTATGTTTTTAAGCATAGATTACTTTTGCCTATTATATGGGCATAGTGATTACTTGGTGTTTTTTTTAACAATGTATATTGTTTCTGCTGAGTTTCTATATGATGTGTTTTTTCACTAATAAATCAACATCTAAGTATTGCTATTTAATATGCAAATTTCCAAACCATGTTGCTTAATCTATATATAGTGCACTGCATTAAACTTGAACAAAACTTTCCTTGAATGGCTTCTGACTAAGCACTAGCTTCTGAATTTTTTTTATTTTGTTTTGACAATGCCACTCCTGTTATGGTACACTACTATACACAATTTTTGGGGAATATTACAGTGGATTTGCCTTCCTTTATGGAAACATCTATTAACGGGGAATGTGGGAAATGACATTTTATCATCTTTCCAATATTTTATTTATGATTGCTATGAAGAGTGGCATTAACCTTATCAACTTGAAAAATAACAATGCCAAGATAAGGGATAGAGCTATAAGAGAAGATTAGCTTGCACTCAACTCTGACAAAATTGCTTCCAAATGTCCGTGGGACCTCAACCCAATCTAAAAACTGACAAAATTGCTTCCAAATGTCCCTGGGACCTCAACCCAATCTAAAAAGTCACTACCTTCGCTGGATATTCTAGTTTTTCTAATGTAAATAGTCACAACCTTCTTTGGAGGTTTTAGTTTTGCCATTGTTCTTGGTGAGGGGTTACCCCTTGACCAATTGGCGAAGTCTTTATTTTTGCATAAAGAGGTGCAAGGTTCAAATCTCTCTCCCATGTTAAAGTGGGTATATGTACTATGTCAATGCAAAGCTAGTGTTCACATGTTTAATCAGATTCATATGTCTTCTTTCACAATCCTTTATATTGCTAAATAGTAAGGAATTATGTGTTAACCAAGGGTTGATCAGGTTGATCTTTGGTAGTATAGTAAACTTTTGTTGTGATGGATTTCTCTTTTAGGAATATGGTGGGCATAAAATCATGTTATTTTTCTAAGGCATGCATGCTTTTTGAATGCATCATATCTACAAGTTGAAAAAGCATAGTCACCCCCCCATTTATTTCCAGATAATCTTCAGGGCACAATGCCAGTCAACAACAGGGCTTGAATCCATTACAACAATATACTCGTTATGAGCTCAACATGTCACTTGTGGGAATTGAACCCGGGTGGGGAGGATAACAATCATTCATGCCAACCACCAAAGCTAAACCCAATTGACACCCTTCCTTCTATATATATCTCCATCACTCAACAAATTTCTATTGAAGCTTGTCTTACAATTTTCAAAAATAGTTGATTTGAGAATTATATTCTTTGATTCTATAGCATCATGTCATGTACATCCTATAAACAGACATATGTATATGAATAAGCACAACTCCTCCTATTTGCACCAATAGGGAATAGAAGATCACTATTCTATAAAGATATGTTTGGGCTTTATAATTTTTCAATGACAAAACAATCATGCAATCTATATGTTCAATGGATCTCTTCCAAATAACCTTCATAACTTTTGAGCACATTTGCAAAGATGTTTAAATATTTTTGTCAATCTAACATAAAAATGATACTATAGAAATGGTTTTCTTTTTGTTTGCCATGGATCTTATCATGCTTTCTTATTGTCTCTATATATTTTGAAGCAAAAATTATCAATCCATTTGCTTCCAAAGAAAAATTTGATATATTGTTTAGGAATCACTATAACCTCCACAATGTTTCCTTGGCAGCTCCAATGTTTGTTGCCTAATTATTGAGAACCCTCCTATAAGCAAATATTCTCGCATAAAGAGGTAACAAAGAAGTGAAAATCTGACTTTCAAGGCAAAATCACAATTAGTTGAAACTTATGAAGTCTATCTTTACACTCAATAACCCTTTGATTATTGGGCTTGTAATCTCTTAAATTGATCTTCAAGTTGAAAAAACATATCACTATTCTATAGAGATATGTTAGGGTTTTAAACTCCACATACTTAAATTTACATAGAGAAATCCCAATTGACAAATCTTTAGTTTTATAGCAACATAACTCTTTGGTGACAAAACAATCATGCAATCTATATGTTGAATGGATTTCTTCCAAATAACCTTCATAACTTTTGAGCACCTTTGCAAAATGTTTAAATATTTTCGTCAATCTAACATAAAAATGATACTATAGAAATGGTCTTCTTTTTGTTTGTCATGGATCTTATCATGCTTGCTTACTGTCTCTATAGATTTTGAAGAAACAATTATCAATCCCTTTGCTTCCAAAGACAAATTCGATATATTGCTTAGGAATCATTGTAACCTCCACAATGTTTCCTTGGAAGCTCCAATGATTACTGCCTACTATTGATAACCCTCCTATAAGAAAATATTCTCGCATAAAGAGGTAACAAAGAAGTGTAAATCTGACTTTGTAGAATTACAACTAGTTGAAACTTATGAAGTCTATCTTTACACTTAATAACTCTTTGATTGTTCGACTTATAATCTCTTAAGTTGATCTACAAATTGAAAAAACATAGTCATCCCCCCCCCTGAAACAAATCCACTCATGCTTATCAAATAACATATCTACTTCTGAAGAGGACTCCTTTTTTCTAACTCTAAACGTTGGATCTCATTATTTAATTGATTTCCTTTCGTATGTATCCCATCACTCAACATATTTCTGTTGAAGCTTGTGTTAGTATAAGATGGACTAGTTTATCTATAACTAGTCCTAAATTTTAGCATAGAGCTAAAGTTGGCAAAGGAAGCCCTATCCAAGTGATCTATATTCAGAAGAAGTTGGGTACCCAAATGCAGTTAAAAAATAGTAGAACGTTGTTGATCAAGGAGATTTGTCTTTGCAATATATGTACCAATGTAATGGCAATGAGAGTATCGAGTACCCCAACCATAGTAATAGCAACTTCCTTATATTTAGGGCTCTATTAGATGATATGACCCCAAGGGAGGCATATATGAGGTTAAATGTATATGATATGACCCCAAGAGAACGTTCTGCAAGATAACCCACCAATGCACAACTCCTCAAAATTAATAAAGACTAAGTCATGGAGCACTTTTACTTGAGGCAACCACCCACTCGATATATGTGCTTTGAATGCTTTAAGGACCACTTGCAAACTTCTTTAGTGCGGGGCTTATCCCACTGAGTGTTTGACCAAGTCTTGTATGCTTTAAATGTGTATTGGAACCCTCCCTCCCTAGATGTTGTGTTGCCTCCCTTTGGCCACTTCTTCCTTTTACATTAAGATAATATCATCATTCCTCTTCCATGAAGTTTGCTACAATCACTTCCTAGCTGCCAAGTGTCTTCTTTTCAACCTAGGCATTCCTCAAATCAACCCTTGACCACGTCCAATTACATGCTAAATTAGTAAACTATTTAGAAAGGGAGAGGGGTGTTCTAGGAGAATGTTCCATAGATGAATTAAATACTCTTTAGATCCAGGCCGATGTCCCTGAATAGGTCCTCTCTTATTAAATACAACAAATGAAGAAATAAATCCCCTTTAATGGAACACTTTCCTCTTCTATTACCTTGAATAAAGGATACTTTGGTTTCTTTTATGTTGTTGGGATAGGCTGAATGCTAATGTCAAGCCAAACATTTCGTCCTAAATAAATGATGATACAAACTTTTGCATACATGCTGGTAATAGCCCTTTCCCAGTGGTAAAATCTCCTTTACGTCAGCAACCAACAAGATGGAACTCCAACCAGGGAAAACTCTCCCTGATACCTTTGAAATACATATAGAAAATTTTGTGTTGGCTGCATATGCATGAACCTTGCATTATGATTTGGATGCCAAGGATATTATTGTTGATATTATGGTACCTGCGGGAGGTATTTACCTCCACGTGTAAACCTAATGAGAATAGAATATTCTGGGAAGCAAGAAGAAACCCTAATTGATTGGTTAATAACCCTAGAATACAAGTCGGCTCAAGGGAATGACTTGTATTAGGTTATTAGTCTCCAAGAGAAGAAGTCGGCTAAAGGAAACAATATATACCAAAGAATTAGTACCAAAATAAGAAGTCGGCCCAGGCAGTCTGCCAGATTTAGTATAAATACAGGAGGCCAGTCTTCATTCTGGCAAGCATTCTCAGAACTGTAGGAGCAACACTTGTGCGCACTGCAGTTGTCCAGTTTGTGCGCAAGTTTGGAGGAGAGTTGTTGTTGCAGGTGCTGCAGCTAGCAGATTTCAGTTTTGGCTTGGACTATCTCTTGGTTATGGTTTGGACTATCTGATCAGCTCTTGTTTGATGCGTTATCCTTGGAGAAGGGTGCGCTACCCTTTGTTTGGCTATTTAGCCTAGGGTTTTCTTCCGGAATGATTCTCTGTCAAGGTTAAGGTGCTCAGAGGGTGGCTTCGGCCTATGGTTGGGTGACAATAGTGATATTGTATATGGTAAAACGAGCACATTCTAACAGGTTATGGGCCCACACCTCCTTCATTCAGTCTAACCACTGGAAGGGAGCATAGCCATAAGGATACTAAGCTCATTGAAGAACTGCCGCTAGGGTTTCTAGTAGGAGAAGTTACTAAATCACTTTCGCTAGGGTTACTAGCAGGTGCAGTTGCAAAAACCCTAACCCTATCATTGAGGCACCTTAAGTGAAGGGATTGACCTAATTTCCAGATAGATTAGTGTGCCCTAGCCTAGTGTACCTGCTGGTACTCTCAGCAAGCCAAGATGTCAAGTTTGAGTTTTTGATCAAATCTAGGGTTGACCAAGTCAAGGAAACCATGACCTACTCAATGAAGTCAGAAAACAAGTTAGATGGGGATTTTAACTTCAGAGCATGGAAGACAAGGATTGACCTCATCCTTGCCAAGAATAAAGTGTTGGATATTATGAAAGGGAATATCGCGGAACCAAAGTTTGAAGAAGGAAAAGAGAAGGAACTGCAGAATGTTGCAGTTATAGAGAAGTTCAGAGACAGTGACATCAATTCCATGAGTATCATAGTGGAATCTATAAAAGACCACTTGATACCCTACATCTGCCATCTTGACTCATCGAAGAAGTTGTATGATGCCCTAACAAACCTCTTCTCAATCAGAAACATTGGACAAGTAATGAGTCTGAAGAATGAGCTCCGTGACATGAAGATGAATGATGATGACAACATAACATCATACTTTGTGAGGATCTCTCAGTTAAGAGATCAAATACAAGCTATTGAAGAGATCATCTCAGAGAAGGAACTGGTAAATATAGTGCTCAATGTTCTTCCCAAGACATGGGATGCATTTGCCGCAAGCATGAACACAAGGAAGGAGTATCCTACATTTGAATAACTTTCGACTTGTTGTGCACAAGAAGAATCAAGGATCAGTGAAAAAGAGAAACCTCAAAATAAATACGATGACCAAGCCTTCACAGCAAAGTTAAAGCATTTCAAGAATAAAAAGAAGTTTGGCTCCAGAAAGAAACCAAATCAAGAGAAAGATATGTCAAGAATACAATGCTTCAATTGTCGAAAGTATAGTCACTACAAGAATCATTGTCCCGAGTTAAATAAAAGGAAGGAAACACACGAAGCATCAGTTGCCGAAGAAAGGGAACCCTCAAAGAAATCCAAGCAGGACAAAATAGACTTCTTCTTCTAAGACAAGGTAACAATACTCTTCATAGTTCTTGTATATACCATATCTTCGGTACATATCTTGCATATCAATTTCTTAGAAGATAACATGTTCAAAGAAAAACTATACCTATGGAAGAACAACAAGATAAGGATTTTTATCATTATGACTACAAGTCAGACAATACACATGAAAGGATGAAGTACATCAAACAATTCATGTGCAAGTTATTACATAAGTAACAGCTGCGAGATTAGCCGAGATCAATCTTGAAGAAACCTAGAAGAAGTAAAGACAGAAAGAAGTTAGCAATCAAGAGGAAATTGGAGAAAGACTTATGACACCTTGCAGAAGGAAATAAGGATGCAGACGGAAGAGTGGATTATGTTAGATGGAGAGAGATGATTATATACTCCCAAAAGAAAAGTGTGCACTCATACATGAAGCAAGGATTAGGAGGGAGCTAATCTTATGATCCATTGAATATGATGAAGTATATATCCATGGTAGCAGCCATGAAAAGCAGTACGTGTTCAGTTTTACTTTAGAAGAAGTCTTCTTCGAAAAGAAGCCTCAAAGTATCC
>SNQJ01S0045192.1:0-10980 GCA_010110895.2 Picea sitchensis | reverse complement strand
AGCTCGTGGAGACGACTTCCTTATTGAAAAAGGAAGAGATGAATCCCAGGTTGGGAGGGAGCATTGATGTGTTATTGATTTATGGACAGTCATTTTTCAGTTCGAAAAATGGTCCAGGATGAGCAGTTCCTTTCCAGTTTGGAAAGTGGTTTGAGATTTCTAACGGACAGGCATTTTCCAATTCGGAAAATGGTCCAGATCGAACGGTCATTTTCGAAATGAAAATGGTTCGATGGATTGTTGATGTACCATAGACATCGATTTCCCATTATGGTTAACATGGGGAATGGTATAGGACAGACTCTCTTCTTGAGGGTTACTCAAGAAGACTGGTCCACCTCGTCGGAGAGTCATCCTTTCGAAGCTCATAGTTGTGAGCAGTTTCGAAGAATGGTCTGTTTTGGAGGTTGGTGCAGGACAATCATTCCCTAGGGCATATTCATTCTCTCCATCTTTCACTTTGTTTAGTGCCGGAGGAATGGCCCAGATAGGTGAATGGTTCAGGTTCAGTAATCAGGGACATGCATTCCCTAGGGCAGACTCATTCTCTAAAGGTTGCACTTTGTTTAGTGTCGGAGGAATGGCCCAGGGTGGGAAATGGTCCAGGCTTAGAAAACAGGACAGTTATTCTTCCTTGCTTGAGAAGAATAGTCCAGATAGCTCATCATTGATGTTTTACCTTCTGAGGGCAAATGCTCTTCCAAAATATCATAGATGTGAGTGGAAGAATGGCCAAGATGATTTATTTTATATCATAACAATGTTTTCAATGCAAGTTGATATCAAATGATTGTTATGGAGACGGTATGTCTCTAGACAGTAGATGTATGCTACTATGGTGGATGTTTTCCATTGATTGTGACTATACGTCACGGATCAAGTATCTATGTGCTACTTGGTGTGGTAGTGTACCACTGGATTGTAGTTGTGTACTACTATGGATAAACACAGTTGTGTTCTATTGAATGATATTGTTTTGATTGTCTTGAAGACTATCGGCAGTGTTGGAAATGATTATCAGCTAGATGGATGATCAAAGGACAGATATTTCCCAGACGGAAAAATTGTTCAGAACATTTATTCTTCTAGGACATATGTCCAGATTAGAAGAATGGCTCTTGTGTCACTCTGTGGCGTGAGTGACTTATCCAAAATCATGTCTGATTACTCATATGGAGTATGGTTTCGAGAGATGATGCAGTTGATGACACTGATAGTGATGATGGTGCTCATGATCTAGTCATGAGATAGTCTATACGACTATGTTGATGCTATCGGATAAATGGTATGTTTGTGCTCAAGACAAGCAAGGAGTGTATCAAGAATCAAATACCTCCCTAGATAGGAGGGAGTGTTGATGTTATGGTAGTTGCGGGAGGTATTTACCTCCACGTGTAAACCTGACGAGAATAGAATATTTTGGGAAGCAAGAAGAAACCCTAATTGATTGGTTAGTAACCCTATAAGACAAGTTGGCTCAAGGGAATGACTTGTATTAGGTTATTAGTCTCCAAGAGAAGAAGTCGACTAAAGGAAATAATATATACGAAATAATTAGTACCAGAATAAGAAGTCGGCCCAGGCAGTCTACCAGATTTAGTATAAATACAGGAGGCCAGTCTTCATTCTGGCAGACATTCTCATAACTACAGAAGCAACACTTGTGCGCACTATAGTTGGCCAATTTGTGCGCAATTCTGGAGGAGAGTTGTCATTGCAGCTGCTGCAGCTAGCATATTTCAGTTCTAGCTTGGACTATCTCTTGGTTATGGTTTGGACTATCTGATCAACTCTTGTTTGATGCGCTATCCTTGAAGAAGGGTGCACTACCCTTTGTTTGGCTATCTAGCCTAGGGTTTTCTTCCGTAATGATTCTTTGTCAAGGTTAAGGTGCTCGGAGGGTGGCTTCGGCCTATGGTTGGGTGACAATAGTGATATTGTCTATGGTAAAATGAGCACATTCTAACAATTATGATAGAAAAAGGTTTCTTAATGGTTGTCTTAGACATAAAATAGGACCAAATTTACCCCTCTTTGTTGTATATAAATAATCAGAATGACACTCCTTATGCATGGATATTTGACTTTGCATCTTGTTGTTCAAGCTTGTGTGATGGATATTCTGTAGAGATTCCAGCATTCATGACCAAACCAAATTCTTCTTCTAACTTTAATGCAACTCTTCATAAAGTTGTCTTTGGGTAGTAAGATGGCTAGGTTCCTAGTGCATATCAACCCTCTTCTCTTGGTCAAACTTTAGATATAACACTTGTGTACTATATTCATCCATATTATAGAAAACAATTGCATTGTTCCCTAGGATATTCCATGTGGTTTCAACAACCTCTGGAATAGAGAGATCTCCATTGCCACAATCATCAGAAAGAACAAACACCATCCCTTTGTGTGCCATTTTTCACCATTATTATGTCCCAACGATAAAGAACGAAGGGTGCGTGCTTGGGCTGAAAGTTATTTTCATCGCTTTCTGTATCCCAACATAGCATCTTAAGAAAATGCTTGTGTTGCAGTAAACGAATGCAAGCAGTGACCACAAATTTAGACTTATCCAACCTGCTTCAGAAATAGTATATAAGGTTGAAGGAAGACCAAAGCCAGCCAGTACATTTACTCAATTAAATTCTGATTGTGTGAAGTTGTAGCTATGTCCTCTATAGCCTCCTCTAAAATAGCCAGTGACCTCCATATCTAATGCTTTATCTTCAATGAACCATTAACATAATGGCACTTCTTTCTTGCAGGGGGTAGATAATGTAAGAAGCTAGAAATCACAAGTTGTTTGGTAAAGGAGACCCTGAGGCTATAACATCATAGTTTGCAAGCACACTTTATAAATCATCATCTAATACAAGATTTTGTTGAAGAAACTCCTCATCTTCAGTATCTTTCCTGTAGCTATCACTTGTTGTTCTGATGGAAAAATTTTGTCCCTAAATCTTCTCCCATGAAGATAACCCAAGCTGCATTCATTTGGTCCTAGATACAAGAGTACAAAATGTTGGAACAATACCTTGATTGCTATCTATTAATCACTGTAAATGCACCCTTCAGTTGTGCCCTTTATACAAACAATTATGACCATATCTGAAATGACCAACCAACACATGCATACCCTGATTATTGATTTAGGAGGCGGAAGGCTGCTACAGGTGGTGGTACTGCTTGTTTTGCTATCCAATTATGTTTGAGACTGTTGTCATGATAGTAGAAAAACATCAGAAGGTTGATCTTTAAATAATGATTCTTTAGGACTGTCATTTCAGACAAGTATATAGCTGGTCCTTTGGTGGTTGACCTGACCATTTCATGGACCTCGGTGATTCACTGAAGCTATCTCACCAGGAGATAACACAGATATGTTGTATTCTTAAGAGGATAAAGTTGAAACAGTGTCATATGTTCACAAATATTCTTCCCTTAACACTAGTGACAACAACAACCTGAAGGGCCTTATTAGGTATCTTGTAATAGCCATGATTCTAATTGAATAAACTCCTCTAATGAAAATAGGCTTCCTGGAGAAATCAGCTATTACATACCAATTTTATCAAAACCAAAAACTGGATCGGACCGGTCGACCCAAAATTTTTGAAAGTCTCGAAAAAAACCGGTCAACCAAAAACTACATAAAATATTCAAATTTTGAATATATATATATATTGATGTGCATCAATACAAATCTAAACCATTTATACACAAATATGCAAATATTCTCATTTATATAGCAAGCAAGAGGAAATATAACCAAAATAGCACCGAGTGCAATACATATCTGAAGTTCAGAACAAAAATACATCAATAAAGAGGCTCTAAATTCCCTCTAGAGTCCAAAAATAAGCATAGTACTAAATTCTAAGTATATTGTATGATACTAGAGTCTAGAATCTAGATACTACTAATCATCAGAATCCTCAGGCTCATCCTCCTCATCCTCAACATGAACAGAATGGGACCCTACATGGGGATTATGAATTCTACTTAATTCCCCTGGCCCTGAAGGTATTTGTACCTCTGGTTTTCAAATGCTGGTGCCCCTCAACCCTATGTAAAATTTCTCTAAACCATGTTCACTAACCCAATTAATTTTTCTTTTAACTGATTATGCCAAGTTTTCTTCCACAAATAAATAATACACAACAGAAAATAATAACCAGGAACTTAACAGTAAAAGATGACAACAATCACATCACATGTACTCAAGTATTTTTGGACAATCGTCCCTGGAAAAACCCCGAAGGGAAAGCCAATGCAACAGATTTGGAGATTTTTATTATTCAGCAGGAAAATATAGAGATCTCTTACAATAAAATTGACCTAGGCAAAATGCCAAGGAAAACCTCAACGAATATCCTCCTCAACAGATGTACGACCCTTCAGCAAATCCCCCTGAACCAAATCGTGCTAGAAGACACCCCTGCATGAGCCTCTACATAATCATACAACTGCCTGCGTGGGTACTGCATCACCTAGTACGACAGCTCTCAGATCTGTAGGATGTGACCTCCGCAATGTTGAAGATGTGTGCCAATCTTAGTGAAGATTCCTCCTTTGTCTCCCTGCAAACCCTCTCTCACAAACTCTTAAGAAATTCTCCTCTTTCTCTCTTCAGAAAATCGCCCCTCTCTTGTGCATAATGCGACCCTCTCCAAGTCGATCTCTCGTTTACTCAATGAGCAAGTGAAAAACCCTATCTCCAAAAGGATGGAGGGCCAAGATTGATCCTCACACACCTTATGAGATCAATGGTCAAGATTAAAAGACCACAAATTAAATTATTTCTCACTTTAACTTTATAAAAAGTGCTCATTAAGTCAACATTAAAATATATCCCATTTAATGTACTTTTTCCTAAGTACAACTTTAGGAAAAAGATTAACCCATCAACTTGGCTAAGTTTCATTGTCCTCCTCCATGCTAGGATGCCACGCATGGTGAATACCTTCCCTGCTATCCAATCTCAACATTCCCCCTTAGCGAGGAAGGGATTCTGCCTCAACCCCATCTAATCTTTGAACTTCATAAACTTGTGTATGCTCAGTGCCATGGTAAACATATCTGATATCTACTCATCAGTCTGTATGTAGTGAAGCCTCACGACACCTCTCTATACACAATCCCATATGAAGTGATACCCGATGTCAATGTTCTTGCTACGATCATGAAACACGGGATTCTCAGAGAGCTTGATGCAACTCTGATTGTCACAGTGAATCACAGTAGCTTCTAGCTCCTTCCTTAACAATCCCAAGAGTAGCTTCCTAATCCATAGTGCCTCACATGCTTCCAAGCTAGCAACCATGTACTCTACCTCAGTATATTTTAATGCCAATGATATTTTCTTCCTGCTGAACCAGGAAATGATGCTCGATCAAATTCTTGTCTCAAGTGCCCCAACACACCAAAGTGTAAGTGCGACATCCTCTTGTGCCACAAATCACCCATGTCTCTGGTTGTACTAACCAATGCTCTCCCTGGCTGAAACTGTAGCTTGTATAAATTCTCTTCTCGAACCCCAATCATCTTGTCCATCTTCTCGCTTGACCTTATTGGCCTGACGAACACCCTTCCCTTACGGAAGGTGACATCATACCCTTTATCCTCCAGAGTAGAGTTTGAGATGAGGTTCTTTGTCAACATCGAAACATATAGTATGTCAGCGAGCCGGAGTGGTTTACCCTACTCCCTCTGAAATGAGACTCTGTCAACCCCTTGCGCCTTGTAGCACCTTTCATCTCCAAGTTCTATAACCAGATTCACACCTCCTTCATGTAGCCTAGTGAAAAACTCCTTGTGCCCTATCAAATGACAAGATGCTTCGTTGTCAACAAACCACATGTTTGAGACTGTTTCACTAGACATATAGGATATGAAGCAAAAATCCTCTTCAAAGCTCTTGGAAAACTCATCTACTATTGTAGAAGTTACCATTTGTGGAACGTTCTTATTCTTCTTCTCGGGACACTGTGAGGAAAAATTTCCCATATTGTGACACTGGAAACATTTGACTTTAGAAAAGTCAGTGTTCTTCTTCTTCCCACCTTTCTTATTCTTTCCCTTGCCTTTGCTCGAAAGAGCCAAGCCTTCTTCATCCACAGTATGTGGTGAAGATGAAGATCTTGATTAACCAAGTCTGATCTCTTTCTACACAAAATCATCCCATAGGCGTTGCCATTCAGGTAACTTCTCCCGAGCTACCACTCCACATACAAAGACATCCCATGACTTAGAAAATCCATCCAATGTAATACTCACCAACTCAGAGTCATCGGTCTTTTCACCAACTGCTACAAGTTCATCTCTAATCTAAGTTATTTTGGTAGGGTAAGGAATCACACTCTCACCTTTGGCCATCTTGGTCCCACGTAACTACTTGAGCAAAGCCATCAGCCTGTTTTCATTTTTGTTTGGGAATAGGTCACTCAGGGCCTCCCACATGTCTTTTGCAGTAGTCTTTCCTAAAATATGTGGGACCACATGATCCTGTATCCCATCAAGAATCAAGCTCTTTGATTTTTCCTCACCCTTCTTCCAGATGGCTAGTTGAGTTGCATCTGTAGGAGCAGTTGCAGTCTCTATTTTATGTTCAAGGACCTCATTGACCTCCAACACCATAGTCATCCTCTCTTTCCATGTGGGGTAATTCTGATCCCCCTGAAGTCTATACTCAACCCTCATACTCATGGCCATTTCTGAAAAGTGTTGTTGTTCAAACCCTCATGGCTTAAACCTTTACGCTTCCTTACCCTAGCGCATAAACCCTAGCGCTGAAAAATCTATATGACTACCTTGATTTGTGCCTTAGATCCTCACAATCCACTAGATCTCAATATATTCACTTGTGATACTGCTTATTTAACAGTCCTTCTCTGATACCATGCAAAATTTCTCTAAACCCAATTCACTAAATAAATTAATTTTCTTTTAACTGATTATGCCAGGTTTTCTTCCACAAATAAATAATACACAGCAGAAAATAATAACTGGGAACTTAACAATAAAAGATAACAACAATCACATCACATGTACACAAGTATTTTTGGGCAATTGTACTTGGAAAACCCCAGAGGGACAACCAGTGAAATAGATTTGGAGATTTTTATTATTCAGTAGGAAAATATAAAGATCTCTTACAATAAAATCGGCCCAGCGAAAATGCCAACGAAAACCTCAGCGAATCACCTCCAAAACAGATGTACGACCCTTCTCCAAATCCCCCTAAACCAAATCGTGCCAGAAGACACCCCTGCGTGAGCCTCTGTGTAATCGTACGACTACCAGCATGGGTACTGTGTCACCTAGTACGACGGTTCTCAGCTCTGTAGGATGTGACCTCTGCAATGTTGAAGATGTGTGCCAATCTCAGTGAAGATTCCTCCTCTATCTCCTTGCAAACTCTCTCTCACAAACCCTCAAGAAATTCTCCTCTTTCTCTCTTCAAAAAATCACCCCTCTTGTGCATAATGTGCCCCTCTCCAAGTTGATCTCTCTTTTCGGCCTCTAGAGTGCATTGTACATGTTCCATACAAAACCGGTTGGTTCACTATTTTTGGTTGATTTCGTACAGAACCAGCCAAAAACAGTTTGGTACCGAGTTGGTTCTGATAACACTAGTATATACACATAGGATATGTAAGCATAAAAATGCCCCTTCATTCTTCTAGTCACTATATAAGAATGCCAATAAATAGATGACCCATCAAGCATGACTATCCAAAGAGAAGTGAGGCCAAAACTCATGCTACAAACCAATCCATTGTGATGAAAATCACAGGTGGAACCTCATGCCATATGAGGTGATAACATCTGGCTCCAACCCGGGGACATGCACTCTTTTAAGTAAAGTGCATCAGAACTCTAGAATCTCCCGTAGTACCTATCGAGAAGACTTTTTAAGCTAGTAAGAAAAAACCACGTGGCGGGATGGATACATATCCACATCCCTAAACACTGCATACAGTACCCATATGGTTTATCACATCAAGATAGTCCAAGATTGGCTTTAGAAAGAACAATGACATAAGCCAACAATGCTAAAGATAACACAAAATGAAATCTAATGCTCACTAGAGCTTATTTTTCCTATTCTAATTCTCTCAAGCAAGGTTGTTGGGAGGGAGAGCAAGAGCAAGAACTGCAATTTTCAAAAACATTTCGGGATTGGAGCATATTTTAGATAATACATATTGTAATATATTTTGATGTATATATATTCAAATCAACTACATGAAACATAGATTTAACTATTGGATTAGTGATGATCATCAAAACATCAACCATTTTGTACACATATAACATCAATCATCTAGTAGTTATAACATTTTCATCAAATGATCAATCATCAACCACAAAATAAACCTTCAATTTTCAACATATAAAATTTGTCATCATCAAATTACAAATAACATCAACCACGAAATGAAATAGAGCATCATATTCATTACCAAAGAGTTGTAAGATCAAAGGTAGGTTCAAAGTTGAAACTTAAACTGTCATATAATGTTTACAAAATAAGCCACAACAAAGACAAAGTACTAAGTTCTAGAGACTACTTCTAAACAAGAAAAATAAAAAGAGATCTAGTATCTACTAAGCTTTCCTCTTGCCACGTGAAACTTCTAGTTTCTTTTCCCATGATCTATGAATAAGAGGAATAGGAGTAGGTGGATGTGTTTGTGGAACATGACCAGCAACTACATGGCCCCCACAAGACATTGGATGTTGTGAATCTAAAGTAAAAAAATCTTGCATCTAGAAAACTGTTAGTGGATGGGGGTGGCATTCCTACTTCGTGAATATGATCACCATCATGATCACCCAAAATTTCATCTTCCAAGCACTTAAAAACTATGGCTCCATCCTCCAAGTTAGCCTCCTCTTGAGTGTTGTCCCAAGTCACATATGTTCTTTCATTCTTCACTGCATCACAATAATGAAAACAACCTCAAGTTGTACTGCACATACACCAAGCTTTCTGCTCATCTACATTCAGGTTGTTTCTCTTCACACCATAGATGAAGCTATAGGTGCTCCAACACCTTTCTACAAAAGAAGTGTTAACAACCTATGAAAGCATGCTCGCTGCCAATTTATGCATATGTGTGGTAGAGGATCCATACATGTTCCACCATTCAATAGGATTCAATCTATCTTGATCTTCAATTGCATGCAAGTTAGAAAAGACTCCATGTTCACTAATGTACTTTCTCAATTGGCATCGTACTTGATCACACTCCTCTTCATCAGGTACTAACTTGTCTAATGCAATCATATACCCATTTCGTACCTCTATATTTGTGTGTGGTTTTCTCCTAACCCCACCCCTAGGTGTTGGTTGGGCCAACCAAGATGGAGAATAATCTTTGGGTGTAAAGACATATGCTAGGGAATGGAGTGGAGCATTCAAATTTTCCCAATTTTTGACCACATGTTCATGGATATGATCATACAAGATTGCATCTCTTGGCTCAACAATGTGTTTGATTTGGCCTAGTACATTATCCATCTTCCCATACACCTCCCCAATCAATGGTTTATCTGTATCTACAAATCAAATCATACTATAAATGGGATTGGTGAACTGCATAACATATGTAACATGTTGCCAAAATTGACCATCAAGCATTTTATCCTCCACCTCCTAAAATTCATGTCTATTAGATGTAGATGTAGCCTTGTCTTTCAAATCCCGCCATGAATCACTTGACACCATACTATCCAATGCCTCTCTTACCTTCAAAAGATGCATGAAGGTGAGGTAATAGCTAATAAATTTGGTCTTTGCAATGTTTAGTAGCTCCAACTTAGAGTGATTGCAGAAAATGTGGTGAGCCATGCTATGATTGGTAATAAATTTTATCATTTTCTTCCCTCTCTTGTACAATGCACCAATCCATCTATAATCATGGTCCTTCATATTAATAATATCATGCATCAAAAGGTTCAATGTGTAAACCAAACACCTTGACCAAAATGTGCTAGGGTACCTATCCTCAATGATTGCTCATGTTGCCTTACAATTAGCAGCATTACCAGTGATGACTTGAATGATATTGTATGGCTCAATCTCTTGAATAGTTTTAATTAAGGATTTTTTAATATCAATACCAGTCTTGTAATGATTTGAGTATTCATGGGTTGAAAGGAAGACTGCACAACTAGAAAACACACCAAGAGTATTTATTAATGGCCCGCCTTTAACATTTCTCCAACCATCAGATACAATGAATACCCCATATTGGTTCCAATCATTTGTAAATTTTCCTAGAACATTATGGATTTTGGCACTTTCCCTATCAAGTCCCATGGTTCTAGTTTAGTCATACTCGAGGCTCTTGTATCCTTTAGGGGCACCATTGATGGCTTGTACCATGTCATGCTAGTAGGGTAAGCGAAGAACATTGAATGGTACACCACATGCATAGAGAAACCAGAATTTTTTTGCATCCATGTCATCCCTACAACCTTGGTCAAGGAAATATAATATTGTTTTATGCCCTAAATGCACAGGCAAGAATCCACTAGCATGGGGGGATGGGAATTGACCGTTGAACATTCTTTGTGAACTCTCATATTCAACCCTTAATTTTTTGGATTTTTTTCGTGCGGTCTCCTCTTCCTTCATGTATTTGTTTCTATCTTTGATTGGCACATACTCACAAGTTTGACTCCTATAGTCTTACCTTCATCCTATGGAATAACTCCAAAGAGATGGTTTCCACATCGGTATAGGAAACTGTGTAAGTTTTATGACAATGGGGACATATAAATTTTGTGGTTCCACCCCCTTTCCCTCCCCCAAGCCTTGTCACATACTTCCACAAGGGTGTTGAGATCTTGTTAAATTTACATGCAGCAGCGAGAGCCATTCTCCTAAAGGATGGCTAAGACCCTAGGCAAGATCTAGGGCCCCCAGTGCACTCCTGGGGTATGTGGTCTGGGACCAATATTGACAAAGACCCT
>SNQJ01S0045191.1:110083-126100 GCA_010110895.2 Picea sitchensis | reverse complement strand
ACTAATTACTCTAACTACAAATCTAAACTAATATATTTATCTAAGCTACTTATATTATACTAACTAATTAACTATTAAATACTAAATAACAAACTGACCTGAAGTAACGCTTCAGGTTTGTCCTGTGTGAGATGGTCGATTCAACTGTTTGGTGGGAGGAAAATCGCATCAATCCTCTGCCAGCCTCTAGTAAACAGTAAGCAGTAGTGCTCTTTTGAATATCGATAAAAGAACAAACAAGACATAAAAGTTACATCAATCTTATGGTTTACAAATCTTCACAGTTAGATAAATCTGTATGCAAAGATCTATACAAAATGATTCAATTAACAAAGAAGAGAAATCTATCATTCATTAACTGAAACAAAGTAATTGTTGTACTTTAAAAATAGGAGAGATCAGATACAGACAGCATATAAATCAAATCACATCAACATACAAAGAATTATGATAGATAAAGTAGTCGATAGTTAATTTCCAACTGATATGCAAAAACTTGAAACAAAAGTTTGATATATTGAAAGCAAAAGTTGTTACAAGACATCAACTTTCGTCTCAGTCTGAATCATAAATCAATAGTCTGGTTCTCCCACAATGAGGATGATGATGATGTTTATTATAAAAAATAACAAGTATTTAAAGACCTCCCACAGTATAAAACATCCCTGTGGGAATCATCAAAACAGTTTACAAAAAATCTGGGATGATATCCCAAGTCTGACTAAACTAACAACCTAAAATAAAAACTATATCACACAAATATCTCCTTGACTGCCACAGCATGCCCAATTGATTATTGCAATTCGAATGTACCTGAAAGAGGACAAAAATGGACAAGTCAAGAGGATATTTTGTTGATAAAATTGATAAAAATCTAATTCTAAAGACTAGCTACAGAATCTTGTGATTCTGTAGCTAGTCTAAATCAAACACAGAATCGTATTAAAAATCAATTTGAATCTTAAAAAACATATTCAAACTATAAAAAATATTTGATTGCTAAAAGCATGATTCAAATCAACACTTGTATGCAAATTTAACAAACTAAATCAAATGATAACAGAGATGGATGCACTCTATTTAATTCGTTATCACCAATTCGGGTATACAGAATCGTATTGGATACCCGAAAAGTAATGAAATCGTTTTCATAACCAATTGAAATCAACAAAAATAGTTGCTTCAGCTATCCACAAGATCACTGTCGTATCCAAACGAAACCAACAGGATCATTTTCAAATTCATATAACTGTATTAAACATATACAAATGACCCAGGCTATTAGCAAATCAAATCAAAACTGGTATGTAAATTGTCACAGATGAAATCATAATAGGATATGTGGGATTTGTCAAACATTTGTTATTGCCAATTGGGGGCAGACAAAATCGATTGACAGTCAACAAAATCATCACTTGAATCAATTTCAAAGCGAACTATTAGCCGAGTTTTTTCATATGAATTCAACAGAGATAAAATATGTCGATATGAACTTAACAAAATCTTTTTTGAAAATCAAAACCAATAGAGCAACATCAAATTGATTTTTCGATACCAATCCAACTCATACAAACAATAGCGTTAACTCAAAACATGCATCAATCAAATCAAAACGAATCGAAATAGTTTGGGTCAGATACTATCGTTACAAATCCACGATTATAGTAAGTAGATCTTTTGTATAGGTCAAAGATAATCAAAATCCAAATGACAATAATGATTCGATGCAGAACAGATTCGTTTTGAGTTTATTAGGAGAAAACGAAACTAATTGAAATCAAACCAAATCGACTATCAAACATAAATGATTCACAAACAAACCAAACCGAATCAAAACCAATGAATTGCTTATACTAAACTAGGAACGACAAAATCGCATAACCAAATCATATGTTCATTTAATTTTAGCAAAATAAATGTACTGTACAGGATTCATAGCATAACCATTTTTTATAATCAAACTACGAAAGAATCATTTCAAATAATGAACAGGACTAACCGTAACCCAAAAATAAATTCATTATATTAATTCAAGCCACTCCTGAAACGAAATTAAAATTGAAAATCATACCTGGACAATATGAAACCGCTTCGATTATGATAGTTTGGAATTGACAAAGGCTGTAGCTGATTCGACATTCCTAAATACGATCGAACCAATGGTTTTCTGCTTCTTGTCATTAGCTTGAAGCTTGTCCCTTTCTCTTGTCAACACTATAACTTGGTTTTCCAATGATTTGATTTTCGACTGTAATAAGGGAACGTCGGTATAGTAGCACTCCAGCCACACATTACATTGGTTACATGATGTCTGTTCGGGCTTCGAAATGACAGTCGAGGTTTTCATTAGGTAGCTTGATCCCGGGGTAGCTAGGATTGTTCTTTAGGAAAGGGGGTAAATTAGAAACAAAGTCATAGGGTGGCTCGGAGCATAGGCCATGGGAATAAGGGTACTCACTAGCTAGGAAGTGCTTGATATCAGAGTCCGAGTCTTCGTTGAGGACTATGGGCTTTTGATCAACACTAGGTTTAGGTTTAATCTGGGCAAGTCTCGATATCAATCGAGCATTCTTTTTACCTTTGCCGTCGACAGTAGTGTTACCCTTGACTTTCTTGCTCACAGGCTTTTTTACAGCCTCAGTCTTGTCTGTTATGATGTCGGGTAGGTCTATATCAGGGCATACCAAGGGTTTGGGAGAGGGTAGAAGGGCATGAAAAGGCACGGGTGGCCCGACCTTAGTCTCACTGACCATAGACTTGTCGATTTGGACATACTCTGAATCAACAAAGCCATTTCTAGACATAAAAGCTTGTCAATTATCGTTGTTGAGGTTTAAATGATGAACGATGATGAGTCTAATCAAGCCATGGTGAAACAAGCTACTGTCAGCCTTGTCACGTTTGAACCTCTTAGCCATTTTGTAAAGACTACGCTGGAAATAAAATGGCATGTTCAATGGATAACCCATGAAATTCATTAACAGTCGAAGGTGATAAAGAAAAACCAATCCATACCGACCCTCACAGGTCACAAATTGTTTAACCATTATCAAAAGATCGTGCCACCTGGGTTTAAGCATGGAAATAGGCATACCTTTGCCACAGGATGTGAATTTTCATGATACGAATAGCAAAGGCCATGGCACCTCGTCGACTTTAGAGTTTTTAAACCATTGTTGGCCCGTGGCTTCCAATCCTATGACAAAGCTTATGAAATCTTCATTCAACTCAAGCTAAATGTCACCTACTTTATCCCTACACCCATCAAAGGTAAGGGAGAATTGTTCTGCAATAAACAGATTGAAACCCTCGAACCTCTGTACAAACGTGAGCCAACCACTATCCTCTAAATCCTTACGGGCGTTATCGAATAGTAGCAGGGCTTGACTAACGTTCGGCTCTATTTGCACCACCGGTGCCATAGACAGGAGCACACGATGAGCAATGTGAACGAGCCAGGGTTTGAATCACAGCATACGCAGGGGCAGAACGCTCACAGGCTTACCTGAAACTAGCAGAGGTGAAACAGGGAGAGGGGGAAAGACATTAATGACATATCGTGCGAAGGTGGTGGATCTATTTTGGCCCATGCACAATAGTCATATCCACAGTACAACCATCGGCGCTTATAACTATTCAAATGACTATGCATATGTGTTAATAATTATGCCATTCAATCAACCAATGAAATCAATGATAAGTGGATTAATCATTCGTGCGAGCAATAGTTATACCATAGTTTTAAAACCAAACAAATGAATCAAAACCAATACCAAGTGTTGTATGAAATGATTCATACCAAGGGTTTAACCATAACACCAATGCTTTTTTATATAACCAATGTGCCAAGTGAATTGATCAAATAACATGTAAATCCAATCACCAATGCATCACAGACTCAATCACTCATGAAACAAAATTACATAATCAATCAAAGAATGTCAAATGAGTACAGATCAAAAGGTCTTGCCAACTATATAATGATAAGTAAAATGTAAACGCAATGGTCATATCGACAAGATAACGACAATTCAGTGACGATTTTAATGCGACTTCAAAAACCAAGTTTTCACGCTTGCAGTCGTGAAAACAAGAACGAAGGTAAGTGTGCAAATAGCGCAAAAAATAAAAGTGTCATTTTATTTGAGAATTGCAACGAAAAATTAAGGTTTTCAAAACACTGGTGTAGGCAGCTTATAAGGACTGTAGAAAAATGTGAATTGGCTGCCAAAAATGGTGACACATTGGTAGAAGCAGTTATCTCTGCCAAAAGAACAAACTCAGATTAGGATAACGAGAAAAATTCTAACTCAAAAATAACAATCAGAAAATCGTGTAAACATCATCATTAACCAAATATTCCAGCAGTGTTTAAAGGATGAAAACTAATAACAGTCTCAAGACAAGCGAGTTGCGATATTAAAGATAAAATCTCCAATACTGTTGACAGAGCCACTGCTGCCAGCAGGCATCCATAGCCTCGACAAGGTTGCCATTTAACCCACTCTGACATCTGTATCCTGCCAAGAAGTTCTAGATCAGAATAAAGGACATTTTATGGTTAAGAGGTTTCTTATTTGCAAATTTTCATATACCTGACATTGCTTCGCTGCTAGCAAGCCTGTTCAGTACCCCGACGAAGTTTTCTTGGCATCATGCATGCATTTACCCGCTGCCAGCAGACCTATTTAGCATCCCAGCGGGTTTACAAGCACTTCCCACAGCTCTATTAATGATTTATTTTGTTTTGTTTTTTCAAATATATATGGTTGAGCGGGGTGACGCTGAAAATTATGATATTTTAACATATTTTTTTTTAGACCTCAGCGGAATTTTTTAGAAGTGTCCTTTATTAAGATCCAGAGATGTTTTGTTTACAAAACCAACTTCCTAAGGTAGGGATACATATTCTGAGTCATTCCCTTAAGTAATAGGGATAGCGTAAAGAGATAATGGATGATCCCAACAAGCTTATGTTAGAGATTGAAATCAGTTAACTTCTTTCAAACGACAAACGTTTGCCAATCACAGATGTAAATTTTAGAAGTATACAATTGATGTTTATACATTTTTCTTAGCAGTTATTTCAGCGAAGGAATTTTTTGTTTTCTTTGTCTGAATAGCTCAGTATACAAGTATGTGTATTTCCAAAAACACAAGCTGATAAACTCAAAGGAGAAATCAAAAAAAAAAGAAAAAAAACAAAAGAAAAAGCAAACAAAAAGAAAAATATGGACATAATATACAAGGGTTGTCATCAAGCAAAGTATCTTTTCAAGGCTGGGCCATTCACCGAATAGGTGTCAGGCTGCCCCTCAAGATTCTGCAATCGGAAAGAACTGGGACCCAACTTATCGGCAATTAAAAACGGTCCAAGCCATAAGTTTTGAAATTTCGTGTGCTCTCCCTTTCCCTCATGTGGTTTGTCCCATTTCAAGACGAGGTCACCTACTTTGAAATTCCTATCAGAAGAAAAATTAGAATCGAACTAGCTTTTAACCAATAGTTGATGTTGATCTAACTTATGCTTAGCTTGGGCTCTTACCTCTTCTAGCTTCATCAAAGCGTTAATTTGGTTTTCCAAAGGGGGACAATCTTCTTCTTGAGTTTTGTGCGATAACTGTAGTGAAGGAAGAAGAATGTATGGGGGAATAATTGTCTCTCTGCCATAAACGAGAAAAAAGGGGGAGTTACCTGCAGTAGCTTTTGGCATTACCCTATCATCCCAGAGCACGTTTAACAGTGCATTGTGCTAATTTTTGTGATTTTCAGCCACCGTTCTCTTGATGATTTTAATCAAGTTCTTATTTGTTGATTATGCCAATCCATTGCCCTGAGGGTAATAGCTAGCAGAATACTTCAATTTAATTCCTTTTTCCAAAGCGCACTCACTCATCTCAAGAGAGGAAAAGTAAGAAGTGTTGTCGAATACTAAACAGTCGGGGATACAAAAACGAGTGATAATATTCGAATTTAGAAAGGCAATTACCTGACTGGTGTTGACAGTTCTTAACGTGGCAGCTTCAGACCACCGGGTAAAGTAATATGTGGCTGTGATGATGAACTTATGCTGTTGTGAGGATGGGGGGTTGATCGGACCTATGATGTCAAGGCCCCACTGCTGAAAAGGAGAGTCTACGGAAATAGGCTGCAAAGGAAAGGCTAGTTTTTGTAACTGCCCTGATGCTTTTTGACAAATGATACACTTACGACACAAGGCATGGGCGTCTCTAAAAAGCGTGGGCCAGTAATAACCGGCTCTTAAAAACTTATGGGTAGTGGTGTCACCACCAAAATGACTACTAGCTTCTCCTGCATGCAACTCTAGAAAGACTTTTTATGCTTCGTCTTTCTCAAGACAGCGCATCAGTACGTCGTCAAAACTTTGAAGAAACAGGATACCATTAACCAGATGAAAGGAGGCATACTTTAATCTCAACGCTCTTATTTTAGTGGGATCCAAGTGACGGGGTGCTGACCCATGTTCAAGACAGAATCTTATATCGTCATACCAAGGACTGACAGAGTTTTGTGTGCAACAGATTGCATTTTGATCGTGTTGTCCTAGGTTTGACGTATCGCTTTCTTCTTGTTGTCCTGCTGCTGAATCAGCAACTAACTTGCATAACCCTTGGCCTCTCACTATTTGAGCTGGGGTGATTTCTAAGTCGTACTCCTGCAAGGAGGTGACCCAGTTAGTCCTATTTTCTCCTAGTTCCTTCTGCACTAATAGGTTCCTGACGACTGGGTAAGGGACAATAAATTTTGTCCTTGATTTCAAAAGATAAGACCAGAAATGCTTGACTGCTTTGAAAATAGTGTAGGCTTGCTGATCTACCACTGGGTAGTTAAGTTCAGCACCTTTGAAAGTAGATCTCATAAAGGCGATGGGTACTTCGTTGTTTTCGGTGTTCTTTTGAGTTAGGACGGCGGCATAGGAACGGTCAGAAGCAAAAGTGTAGAGTGTAAAGTCTTGAGAAAAGTCGGGGCTCATGAGAGACGGAGCGTCTATTATGGCCTTCTTTATTGCATTAAAATCTTGATTCTCTAGGGGTCCCCAGTGATAATGGGTGTCTTTCTTAATTAAATTATGTAAAGGCCTGACCATTTCGGAGAAACTGGGGATGAATCTCCTCGCGAAGTTAATATGACCTAAGAAAGACTGCATAGATTTTTTGGATGTAGGAGGGGGAAGTTTCACGATGACTTGAGTCCTTTCGGGGTCGATAATCATCCCTTCTCTTGACACAATAAATCCCAAGAGTTTACCCTGTTCTACTGCAAAGATGGATTTTTTAGGATTCAAAGAGATGTCGTATTTACGACATCGTTGTAGAACGACTCGTAAATGAGCTAGATGATCGATTTTGTTTTTAGAGAATACGGTAACATCATCTAAGTAAACTACAATGGACTGATTGATTAAGCCTCGAAAAGCAATGTCCATTGCTCTCTGGAAAGTGGCACCAGCATTAATCAATCCAAAGGGAATTTTTCGATAAGCGTAGGTGCCCCACGGGGTACGGAAGGTAGTTTTAAGTTGGTCTGGTGGAGACATCAGGACTTGGTTGTACCCCGAGAAACCATCCAGTAAGGATAGCCTCTCAAAACCAGATACCTATTGAAGGATCTGTTCCATGGGTGGGACAGGGTAGTTGTCTTTATCAGATGCTCTATTAAGGTTTTGGAAATCGACGCAGAGTCGGATTTCCCCACTTTTCTTCCAGACAGGGACAAGGTTAGAAACCCATTGAGTGTGCCTAACTGGAAAAATTATCTTAGCATTTAGAAGCTTATTCAATTCTTTTTTAACGGTCGGTTCAAGCTTAGGGTGCATTTTTCTCAATTTTTGTTGGAAGGGTAAGGTTTGGGTTTTCATAGGAATAACATGTTGTATGATGTTAGGGTCGAAATTTTTAAGGTCATCATACATCCATGCAAAGACATCTTTAAATTCTTTGAACAATTTAATAAATGCAACTTTTTCTTGTTCAGAACATCCCACCCCTAGATTAATGCACTGCGGATTGTCCTTAGTTCCTAAGTTTACTTTTTCATATGATAATGAGGAACTATTGGTTTTACAGTTGACCGAGTTTTTGAATTTATCTTGAAGATCATAAAATTTCTCTAATCTAACTACAGATTTAGGGATCGAGTTTACCATGTCCGATGAAGATTCAGGATTTCTCGGATTTGGTATTACCGTGAAATCGCGCAAATTGTCGTCGTGTGTGTGTTCGTCTATCACCGCGCCTTGAAAAGTTTCTTCCATGTGCAGAAAGTTAATAATCTGTTGATCATCGTCAAAGACTCTTCAATTCATGATGTTGTCGGGAACGGATGGCCGAAACAACAGTTCGATGGAGAATGCATATGGGGACAAGCCTTCTGCAGGAAAGAGTTTAGAAGCTACGTTAGCTGATAGATCTTCTTCAGAGTTATTCAATCTAGGAATAGAATTTATATTGAAAGTAACAAACTTATTCATTAAATTCGATACCTCGGATCGGTAGCTTTTAAGATGCGGAGACAGATAGTGGATAGAATCTCTTACTTGTCTAACCACTATTTCAGAGTCGCCAAAGACAACCAAGTTTTGAATGTTCATATCCAAAGATTTTCTGAGACCTTGTAGTAAAGCCTCATATTCTGCAGTCTTATTAGTACATTCAAATTCCAACCAACATGCGATCAATGTTTTGTTACCTGCCGGGTCGATAATAACGCAGCCTGCACCAGCTCCTTCTTTGGACTTTGACCCATCAAAATAATGAGACCAAATTTGATTTCCATCGGGTACATGAGACCGTTACGTAGAAGTTGTTGGCTGTACATATGCTACAATCTCGAACTGTTGTTCTGGATTGGTGATAGCTGAAGCCTCGGCCATGAAATTGTCGAAAAAGGTATCCATCCCTTGTACTTTGGGTGAATCCGCAGAAGGTGTAAATGGTTCGTTGGGATCGTTCAAATCTGTGACTGTGAACTTAAGGTAGCATTCACGATTTACCTTGATCTTGTTGGGCTTTCCGTTCTCTAGAAGCCATAGATGAGACCAATCCGTCGCGAAATAACCATGTAGCTGCTCCGACCAGTCCCTGCTTAAAAATAGACCATACACTTCTGGAATATCCACAACAATAATATCAATAACTTGATGAACCTTGGGGTTAGACGATAATCTTATAAGCACATTCTTTAGTTCGCCTATAACTTTAACATTGGTCTGATCGAGTTGTATGATTTTTAAGGTGGATGGTTCAACTTCGGCGTTAATATTTTGGCATACAGACCATGGCATCATATTGGATGACGCTCCTGAGTCTACCATACAATTATGCACGTTTCTATTAAAGATTTCGAATGTTAACAAAAAGGAGGTATATTTTTGCGAGTACTAAGGGTGGTAGTTTGTGGCCTTTTACTCGCAGTTTCTAAAGCTACTTTATCTACATTATTTACATAATTTTCATTACTTAAGGGAAGGCTTCCTTTATCTTGACGATCAGGATTGTTTTTAGTGGAAGTCTTCTGAGGAACTTTGTTCTGCACAATCTTGTTACCACTTGAATTACCATTTTTTCCATTCTCTGAGATATTCTGTAACATTTTTTGTAGCAGAAATGGAAATTTCAATAACTCATAAACAGAAATGTTAGCCCTTAACTTTTTAAGATCTTCAACTACATCATAATCTAAGTTGGGGTTCACATGACTCTGTTTAGTCTCAGCTAGTTTAGATTTCTTTGGAGGCAAAGTTGTAGTGTTTTCGGAAGAAGGTTTGTTTGTTGTCTTACTCCTGGTCTTATAGGGATGTATTGTCTCGAAGTTAGCTTGAAAGATGTTATCCGAGAAGTGTCCAAAAATATTCGAAGAAGTCTCCTCTTCTTGAACTATCTCTTATTCAACTACCTCCTCAGGAATCTCAGGAGGCATTGTTTGAATTACCATTTTTCCATTCTCCGAGATATTCTGCATCATTTTTTGTAGCGTAAAATGGAAATTTCAATAACTCATAAAACGTAAATGTTAGCCCTTAACTTTTTAAGATCTTCAACTACACTCTCAATCTAAGTTAGTTCATTAACGACTCGCTTAGTCTCAGCCTTAGTTTAGATTTCTTTGGAGGCAAAGTTGTAGTGTTTTTCGAAGAAGGTTTGTTTGTTGTCTTTCTCCTAGTATTATAAGGATGTATTGTCGCTAGCTTGAAAGATGTTAGTCCGGGAGAAGTGTCCAAAAATATCTCAAGAAGTCTCCTTCTTGAATCCATTCTTATTCAACTACCTCCTAGAATCCTCAGAGGCATCAAGTTATCTTGGGCTTCTAGAATTGTTTGAAGGGAGCATTGCGCATTTCTAGATTATATACCTAGATTAAGGCCTTCGGTGGTTGGATTAGGTTGGTTGGTAGGAAAAGGCTTCCGGAACAGGGGTTTGTAAGGCCCTTTGCTCGAGGAAGCTTCTTCGGTCATCCTTTTCAAGTCTATAACTTGATTTGACAATTTTTGAACAACTTTAGTTAAGTTTTCTAAATCAGAGCTTTTAGGTTGTGTTTTACTTTGAGTAGGTCTAGGGAGGACTTCAATCTTCTTTTTGGAAGAAGGACTAGTCTTTGTTTCGTTGCTAGTAGAGTCTTTAAGACTAAGTATGTCTTTTTCAATCTGGCTGGCCTCCTCGAAGGCTTCTAACAACGTGGCTTTCTTAGATTGTTTAACCCAAATAGTTATACTTTGATGCAAAGCTTTAGTGTAGTATGCTATTATGAGATTCTCGGCGGGCATGGAATTTGTGGGGATTCGGTTCTTAAGTGTTAAGAATCTTTGATTAAAGTCTTTAACTTTTTCTTTTGGGTTCATTCTTAAGTTAGAAAGATCCATGACTAGGACTTTTGAAGGCTTACCATCTCCGAACTTTTCCAAAAAGCATGACTCAAACTTATCCCAAGACACGATGGTATGGGGTTGTTGGGAAAAGTACCATGTAAATGCATTTCCCTCGAAAGTATAGGGGAACAACCTACAAACTACGTCTTCATGCTCGACATTGTGGAGTCTTATGGATAGCATAAACTTTTTAATGTGATATTCAACGATCTGTTTTGAGTCAGGGTCAAACTTGGGGAGCCATTTCTCTGGATGTTTAGGTAAGGGATGCTGAGCTCCAGGTATAGCTATGGCATCCTGGTCGAGCCAAGGTATAGCAGGATTGTTCTGGTTGGCCATTGGTGTAGTGGGTGTGGAAGGCTGAGAAGGGGAACTGCCTTCGTCAGAGGAATCTCCTCCAAAAGAGGAAGGAGATGATGGAGGTGGTGAAGGATGTATTCTAGATCCCCCTGTAGCAGAAGTGAGGATTGGATCTGTAGGGTTGACAGTGAGGTTAGTGCCTCCGATTTGTTCCCTGATATCAAATAAATCTAAAGGTTGGTCCAACGGACGGTTTGGTTGCCTCAAACAAGCTAAGGCACTATGAGTTCTTATGAGAGATTGATGGACAATCTCTTATATGTCACCACCTGTAGGATTTGGGGTTACTGATTCAACTGTGACTCGTGGATCGTCGGTTGATGTGGTTGTTGTTTGAGGGGGAATATTATCATTCGAATGACTTCTTGTCACTATAGGTGAGTGATTAGGTGGTGGAGGAGTCTTACGACCACCTCGTGCCATTAATTAATTGCAGGCCCTCCTTCTAGCGCCATTTGTTGATCTCGTCCGTCAACTATGAGAGTGGATCCGGTCCGAGGTTGTCTAAATAACCCAAGACGTTTGGCATAACCCACCCTGACAGGTTTAGCGGCTCCGTTAGCCGATCTAAGTCCTAAGAAAACAAAATAAAACTACTCTAAATTAACCAATCTAACTAAAAATAACTATTAAAACAAACTAATCTAACTATTATATATACAATCTACTATCTAATACTATAATAACTCTACCAATTTAAACATCTAACTACTAACAAAAAGAAATCTTATTCACAAATGTACAATATTTACAAATTACAGATTTAAAGGAAAACCTGCAAAACTCATTGGTAATCTGTCCTAGGACAGCGAGACTAATTTTTTTTTTTTTTTATAATTTTATGAAAAAGAAATAAACTGAAAACTATCTAAACTAAGAAACTAAACTAATTACTCTAACTACAAATCTAAACTAATATATTTATCTAAGCTACTTATATTATACTAACTAATTAACTATTAAATACTAAATAACAAACTGACCTGAAGTAACGCTTCAGGTTTGTCCTGTGTGAGATGGTCGATTCAGCTGTTTGGTGGGAGGAAACCCACATCAATCCTCTACCAGCCTCTAGTAAACAGTAAGTAGCAGCGCTCTTTTGAATATCGATAACAGAACAAGCAAGACATAAAATTTACAACAATCTTATGGTTTACAAATCTTCACAGTTAGATAAATCTGCATGCAAAGATCTATACAAAATGATTCAATTAACAAAGAAGAGAAATTTGTCATTCATTAACTGAAACAAAGTAATTGTTGTACTTTAAAAATAGGAGAGATCAGATACAGACAACATATAAATCAAATCACATCAGCATACCAAGAATTATGATAGCTAAAGTAGTCGATAATTAATTGCCAACTGATATGCAAAAACTTGAAACAAAAGTTTGATATATTGAAAGCGAAAGCTGTTACAAGACATCAACTTTCGTCTCAGTGTGAATCATAAATCCATAGTCTGGTTCTCCCACAGTGAGGATTATGATGATGCTTATTACAAAAAATAACAAGTATTTAAAGACCTCCCATAGTGTAAAACATCCCTGTGGGAATCATCAAAACAGTTTACAGAAAATATGGGATGATATCCCAAGTCTAACTAAACTAACAACCTAAAATAAAAACTATATCACACAAATATCTCCTAGACTGCCACAGCGTGCCCAATTGATTATTGCAATTCGAATGTACCTGAAAGAGGACAAAAATGGACAAGTTAAGAGGATATTTTGTTGATAAAATTGATAAAAATCTAATTCTAAAGGCTAGCTACAAAATCTTGTGATTCTGTAGCTGGTCTAAATCAAACACAGAATCGTATTAAAAATCAATTCGAATCTGAAAAAACATATTCAAACTATAAAAAATATTTGATTGCTAAAAGCATGATTCAAATCGACAATTGTATGCAAATTGAACAAACTAAATCAAATGATAACAGAGATGGATGCACTCTGTTTAATTCGTTATCACCAATTCGGGTATACAGAATCGTATTGGATAACCGAACAGTAATGAAATCGTTTTCATATCCAATTGAAATCAACACAAATAGTTGCTTCAGCTATCCACAAGATCATTGTCGTATCCAAACGAAACCAACAGGATCGTTTTCAAATTGATATAACTATATTAAACATATACAAACGACCCATGCTATTAGCAAATCAAATCAAAACTGGTATGTAAATTGTCACAGATGAAATCGTAATAGGATATGTGGGATTTGTCAAACGTTCGTTATTGCCAATTGGGGGCAGACAAAATCGATTTACAGTCAACGAAATCATCACTTGAATCAATTTCAAAGCGAACTATTAGCCAAGTTTTTTCATATGAATTCAACAAAGATAAAATATGTTGATCTGAACTTAACAAAATCTTTTTCGAAAATCAAAACCAACAGAGCAGCATCAAATCGATTTTTGGATACCAATCCAACTCATGCAAACAATAGCGTTAACTCAAAACATGCATCAATCAAATCAAAACGAATCGAAACAGTTTGGGTCAGATACTATCGTTACAAATCCACAATTATAGTAAGTTGCTCTTTTGCATAGGTCAAAGATAATCAAAATCCAAACGAGAATAATGATTCGATGCAGAACAGAGTCATTTTGAGTTTATTAGGAGCAAACGAAACTAATTAAAATAAAACCAAATCAACTATCAAATAGAAATGATTCACAAACAAACCAAACCGAATCAAAACCAATGAATTGCTTATACTAAACTGGGAACGACAAAATCACATAACCAAATCATATGTTCATTTAATTTTAGCAAAATAAATGTACTGTACAGGATTCATAGCATAACCGTTTTTGATAATAAAACTACGAAATAATCATTTCAAATAATGAACAGGACTAACCGTAACCCAAAAATCAATTCATTATATTAATTCAAGCCATTCCTGAAACGAAATTAAAATTGAAAATCATACCTAGACAATATGAAACGACTTCGATTATGATAGTTTGGAATTGACGAAGGCTATAGCCGATTCGACATTCCTAAATATGATCAAACCAGTGGTTTTCTGCTTCTTGTCATTAGCTTGAAGCTTGTCCCTTTCTCTTGTCAACACTGTAACTTGGTTTTCCAATTATTTGATTTTTGACTGTAATAAGGGAACATCAGTATAGTAACACTCCAACCACACATTACATTGGTTACATGATGTCTGTTCGGGCTTCGAAATGACAGTCGAGGGTTTTTTTAGATCACCGAGGGTTTCATTAGGTATCTTGATCCCTGGGTAGCTAGGATTGTTCTTTAGGCAAGGGGGTAAATTAGAAACAAAGTCATAGGGTGGCTCGGAGCATAGGCTATGGGAATAAGGGTACTCACTAGCTAGGAAGCACTCGATATCAGAGTCCGAGTCTTCACTGAGGACTATGGGATTTTTATCAACACTAGGTTTAGGTTTATTCTGGGCAAGTCTCGATATCAATCGAGCATTCTTTTTACCTTTGTCGTCGATAGTAGGGTTACCCTTGACTTTCTTGCTCACAGGATTTTTTACAGCCTCAACCTTGTTTGTTATGATGTTGGGTAGGTCGATATCAGGGCAGAACGAGGGTTTGAGAGAGGGTAGAAGGGCATGAAAAAGCACGGGTGGCCCGACCTTAGTCTCACTGACCACAGACTTGTCGATTTGGACAGACTCTGAATCAACAAAGCCATTTCTAGACAGAAAAGCTTGCCATTTATCGTCGTCGAGGTTTAAATGATGAATGACGATGAGTCTAATCAAGCCATGGTGAAACAAGCTTCTGTTAGCCTTCTCATGTTTGAACCTCTTAGCCATTTTGTAAAGACTACGCTGGAAATAAAATCCCATGTTCAATGGATAACCCATGAAATTCATTAACGGTCGAAGGTGATAAAGAAAAACCAATCCATACCGACCCTCACAGGTCACAAATTGTTCAACCATTATCAAAAGATCGTGCCACCTGGGTTTAAGCGTGGAAATAGGCATACCTTTGTCACAGGATGTGACTTTTCTTGATACGAATAGCAAAGGCCATGGCACCTCGTCGAATTTAGAGTTTTTAAACCATCGTTGGCCCGTGGCTGCCAATCCTGTGGTAGAGATTATGAACTCTTCAATCAGCTCAAGCTGAATGTCACCTACTTTAGCCCTACACCCATCAAAGGTAATGGCAAATTGTTGTGCAACAAACATATTGAAACCCTTGAACCTCTGTACAAACGTGAGCCAACCACTATCCTCTAAATCCTTACGGGCGTTATCGAACAGTAGCAGGGCTTGACTACCGTTCAGCTCTATTCGCACCACTGGTGCCATAGACAGGAGCACACAGTGAGCAATGTGAACGAGCCAAGGTTTGAATCACAGCATACACAGGGGCAGAACGCTCACAGGCTTACCCAAAACTAGTAGAGGTGAGACGGGGAGAGGGGGAAAGACATTAATGACATATCGTGCGAAGGTGGTGGAGCTATTTTGGCCCATGCACAACAGTCATAGCCACAGTACAACCATCGGCGCTTATAAATATTCAAATGACTATGCATATGTGTTAACAATTATTCCATTCAATCAACCAATGAAATCAATGATAAGTGGATTAATCATTCGCGCGAGCAATAGTTATACCATAGTTTTAAAACCAAACAAATGAATCGAAACCAATACCAAGTTTTGTATGAAACGATTCATACCAAGGGTTTAACCATAACACCAATGTTTTTTTATATAACCAATGTACCAAGTGAATTGATCAAATAAC
>SNQJ01S0045191.1:74764-96777 GCA_010110895.2 Picea sitchensis | reverse complement strand
TTGGTGTCTGGGATTAATTGCACCAGAATGAAAAGTGTACAAAAGGGGTAAATTAGCAATATTCAAATAACTATAACTTTCTGCTCAGAGCTCAGAATTGAGCTAGAAAGTAGTCATTGGAAATCTCTTAGAGAGGAGAATCCATCTATCAACCCAAAAAATTGATATGGGCAGTTTAAGTTACGACCAATACAAAAGAAAATGATTGGGGGCATTAGAGAGTAGAAAAATTTATGCAATTCTTTTCTAGAACTGTGTGCATATATTTTTGTCTAATATAAAATTGTTTGCATGAACATTTTCTTGTAGAATTTAGAGGTATAGGAAGGCAATTTGGTTCCTGTATGAGAACCACATCCATGGAAGATGTTAGTCCTCGGATTTTTTCTAGGCTCACAGAACGATGTTAGGCATATCAATTTAATGATAATTTAATTTGATACTTCTTTTCAACCTTTTAATAAGAGTGGAATTTAAATAATCTAATAATTAGAAATACAAAGGCAATATCTCTTTATTTAAGTATTTATAAATAATCAAAAGATGGAAAGAAGAATGCAAGTAAACAAAAATGAGATATAAAGTAAGGTATCTAATATGAATAAATCTTACTTTAATCTCGATAGTAGGAATATGAAATGTGTATCTAAATTATGAAACAGACGAATAATAAACACATATACAAATGTAGGTCTTATTTTTCTCACAACAAAATAGAGGAAAATCTATACCTGAATAAATGTTCAATAGATAAACTGCAGTAGAAGAAGTACTAAATTGCATCCATTCATAACATAAAAAAAATAGTTTGAAGAAGATGAATTATGATAACATAAGTAACATCACATAGAAAGAACATATCTCAAAGAAATGAGTAATAAAATCTCATGTATTTCTGCACAAAATTGATCTCCTTATTGAAAAGTCTTCAATTACATACAAGGACGAGAGGTACTTCTTCACTTCTTCCATTATTATTTTATAGATACAAAACGTGTAACCAAATTGGTTACATTTTCCTAGTCTCAAGTGAAAATTACAAAAAATAGACAAACTAAATTCCAAAACTTAAGGAACATATTTGGATTCCTGATTTTTCTCCATGTTGTTGGCTAGGTCATTGGAGTTGTGCGAACTTCTCCCATTCTTGATTCGAAGGATATTCTCATGATGTCATTCTTCTATAATCTTTCTCCAACTCAGTGCATTCTTCATACGTTGGAGTAGTTTGGAATAGATTTCTCAAATGCCATAATAAAAAGAAGTCATCATCTAAAAGATAAAAAATGGTTTGACCTTTTAATATCCCAGTAACTCCTTTGAATTTATTTACATTTTCCCTTGCTGAGATTGTTGAGTCTCCATTTTTCCATAAGATAATACCCTATCTTACCCTCTATATAAGTCTTTTGCCTCTGTTATAAACCTATATTGGACTATTCCCTCCCAAAATACATGCCTAATAGTTATGTCATGCCTACAAGAGGTAATTGGTGATTTAAAGCATGTTTGTTTAACTTTATTTAATTAATTCGATTGAAAGTGTTTTATTTTGTATATTTCTAATAATTTGATTTATGAGCAGTCTATTTGGCACTACCAAACACCATGTAATCCGGTACCGAATCCATTCTGGTACCCAAGACAGTTTTGATCTAGTACCAAGACGTGTGCTATTCTGATACTCCTTGCTCTGTTCTATTCCGGTACCAAACTCGCGACTGTGTGCAATCCGGTACTAAAACCTCTATTTTGGGATGCACTAGTTGGACTTGGATAATGGTGAAAATTTAGAGAATACAGTTGGATAGAAGCGTCTGATTTAGTTCTCCAGTTGCAAGAGACTCCATCGCTCATGCACTTCATGTCATGAGGATGGAGTCGACTCCTCAAAATTCAATGTAAATCTTAAATCTGGAATTTCCCGAACTGTTTAATGGTTATCCATACATATTGGTAGTATCATCTTACCCTATATAAGGAATTTTGTGTAGAGAGGAATGTAAGAAATATACGATAAGAATCAGACAGTATTTGTTGTCATCTTGTATGAAGTAAAAGAATGTTGATCCAATTTACAAGTTGAATTAATACAAAAGATCTTTTGTGTCAATTCTTGGCTGTGAGTGAAAGTTTTAGCCTGTTAACTCCTTAAGAGGTTCCTTGTTGGTTCGGCAAGGGCCCACCACCCCAACTAAGGTAAACCTCATTCTATATGTTATGTGTGTTTGTGTGGATAGTTTACAATAGCGTGTGTGTGTGTGATTAATCTTTAGTTCATTCTCAGGATTGAGCATCGAGTTCATTATTTTGGATTGGTGTGTAACAGCAAGTGTTATATTGAATATACATTTTATTACCCAATGTTGTAGGTAGCTATTTCATGATTTGAAGTGTGGACTGATATTTTAAGATTTTGATTATAGTATCACAGGGGACCAAGAGACTTTATCTTTTACCTACATGTGTTGTAATAAAGTCTTTCAGTCATACTGAATTTCCCTCGTACTAGTTTAATTGAGTTACATGAGATTGAAGTCGGTTTTTGTTTACAGAATGGTTGAAATTGATTTCTTTAATCATTACAGGAAACACGCTTCTTAAAGTTCATCTTTCCAATACAAGTGGCTAACATGAACAGACTTGTTTCTCTGAGACAACATTTCTTTGATTGACTGTTTTTCTGAGTTTCATTATCAGTTTTCTCTTTTAGGTTCAGAGGATATTTTGAAATATTTAGAGATCTTAGAAATGGAATTTTTATGTTATTAATTATTTCCTATATGCAACAGACTTAGATAGGTTACTTGTTCTCGGCACATATGGTGTAACGAATATTTCAATTACAAATCTCGGATTGACATTTAAATGAGTGTGAGATATATAGTGAACATATTTACGCACCAACATTTTGGCGCCATTGCCGAGGAGTTGTAAATAGTAACATAGAGCATATGTTTTTTTGGTTTGATGAAGCATTGGATTGGATTTGAGGATAATCTTAGGGAAGAGAGAAGACGGTAAGATGAAAGGTAAGAACCTGTGCATCCACTTTGGTGGGGTTGCTCCAAAGTCAAGTTGTCCTCCTACCTTTAATTAGGAATCTATGTTTTTATTGATTTCATTTTTTTTTATGAGTAGGTATAGGGATAATAAAGGCAGATTTATTGCTCCTAAAATCTCAGAAAAACCAGAAAAACAAACAACAAAGAAACCCCCCCCCCCTTATACTAATTCATCAAAAACTCGTGTAGGAAAAATATTTAGAGGAGAGAGCTCAAAGGTAGCCATTGCAGCAACAGAAAAAGGCACCAGATCCAAAGCCAATGTTCAGATTACAAACAGAAGGCAGCAAGAAAAGGAGATAGCACTGGCGGCCCCATCCAGAAGAGAAACTGGAAAAGAAGCAGAGGTGATAATAGAAGAGGTTGCATCTGATGTTGGAAGACTACACAAAACCTTGGAACAACCATAGATACCAAAGAACCCAGTGGTGGAACCATCACTCAGTGGAGAAAATTCACCACCTCCCTACAGAGTGCTCGGAAACATGGTAGAAGAAGAGGGAAACTCAATCAATGAAACAGAGACATTTGGATTCCCCATACTAGATATTGATAAAGACGTTTCTATGAAGAACATTCCATTATCTTCACTTCCTCATTTCAGAGGTATGTCGACAGAAGACCCTGACTCATTTTTATTTGAATTTGACATATTGTGTAGGATCTATAACTACACAGATAATGCTCAAAAATTAAAACTTTTCCCAGCCACACTAAAAGATTCGGCACTGCAGTGGTTCATGAGCTTAGGGGAACAAACAATTTTGTCTTGGGATGGTATGAAGGAGACCTTCCTCTAGAAATACCAGGATTACTGCAGACCTAGGGATGCTAGGAATGATATATTCAAAATGAAACAATCAGAAGAAGAAAGCTTAGAATACTACTTAGAAAGGTTCTTATACAATTACCAAAAGACTAAGCAGTTTTCCTTAGATATAGCTATAGTTAGGAATGTTTTTCTAAAGGGGGTGAGGGACGATTGCATTGAAGTGTTAAACCTTATGATTTTTGGGGACATATAACAAAAACCATTTGCAGACATAGCAGAGTACTGTAAAAGATACTCTCGCAATCAAGCTAAAACGGGGAAAAGTATAAGGGACCCTACCAATAGAATTGCTAAACCCACATCCAGAGGTGTCACAAGGATTGAGATAGGAAATCTATTATAAAAATTTAAAATAGATATCCTATACACCATCAGTTCCCAACTAGATACCATGCAAATTAAAAGAAAACAAGAGGAAGAAAAGTTGCATTAGCAATCTTCTGTCATCAGTGTAGGAGGAAACACACTGAAAAGGAATTCCCCCTTAATGTTATTGAACTCTGTGGGATTTGCACAGAGGACCATCCTACTAATGAATGCCCTTCTCTCCCTGGACTTAAGGCTATGTTCAAGGGAGGAGAAGAACCTGAGACATTTTACCCCCCTAGGAGACCATGGAGACAACAAAACCCCAGCATGTTTGTCGAACCAAGTGCACAATACCCCCAACAAAAATGGGTACCTCCCATGTCTTACCCTTAGCGGTCAACACAAACCCAAACTTGGCAACAAGGGTGGAGAGGACCTGTATATGGAAATGTCCCCTTTCAACCAACAAATTTTCCCACCTATCCACAATATCCTTCGAATATTTCACAGTTGCTCCCAAGTTTTAACCCCCCTACTCTTCTTCCACCTCCACAACAACCATTTGCACTACCCATGAATCCAAATATGCAGCAACCAATGCAAGTTTCACCCATACAAAACCCTCCTCAACCTACTCCTATTCTTGCACAACCTATCCCTAACCCAACTAACAGACCGACACAACCTATACAAAACGTTGAAGTACAAACATTTCCTACATATGTAATAACGCCAGCTCCATTTAATGGAATTGAATTAAGGGTAGGAAGGATTGTAAACAAAACAAATCCCACTATGGTCATTCAAGAGGAACACGTGCATAATCACACAAATAAAGATGAACAAATAGGTGCCCAAACTATTCAAAGAGAAGAACAGATGATTGATCCAATGAACGAAGAAAGAAACTCTCTAGTACCACAAGAAATCCCTTCTCCCAACTCCTTTGCAGTAGAAACACCCCATGAAGTGAATCCCCCTTACTCAGAAAGGTTGCTCATAAAGAAAACCGAGGAACCTCTAGAACATAATCTAGAGACTGAACTACGGAATATATGTGTAAAGATCCCACTACTACAAGCCATTAAAGACATACCTATCTATGCTAAAATTGTAAGGGACCTTTGCATTAAAAATCCAAGGAGAAAGAGGAAAGAGCTTCCTGTCATACGGGTGGTAGGACAGTTATCCAAGTTTATAATAGAAATTCCTTCCAATTATAGTGATCCAGGGAACTCAATGGTAACCATAGAAATCAATGGTGTTTCCTTGCCTAATACATTGATTGATCTAGGGGCATAAATAAATGTGATGTCAATAAACACTATGAAAACATTGTAACTAGATCACTTAAGACCTACACAAACTTTGTTAGAACTTGCAGATAAATCAGTCATCACCCCAGTAGGAAGTTTAGATGATATAACAATGGCATTGGCCTCTTTGGATTACCCTGTGGATTTCTTGGTAATCCATCCCAAATCCCCCAAACTAGGACACCCAGTGGTACTAGGCCGACCTTGGCTGGCCACTGCTGATGCATTCATTAGTTGTCGATCTGGAGAAATGACAATTTCCAATAGCACTCAAAGTCAGAAACTTATCCTTTTTCCCACCGCCCAACCAGCCACGAAAGTCCCTCTCTGGTTGGAGAATCCATATGGGGAGGAGGACAGTACCCAACCCTTGTTGACACTTGAACAAGTAAAAGGAGTACAAGAAAAATCTAAAGAACAAATCCTCAGTCTATTCTTGGCTGCTTCGGCATGCATTGACTATCCCCAATCTTTCCCCAACTACACACACATCTTTAGCCCTGAATTTCAATAAATTTGGCACCCTTCTACTTCTACAACAACCACTCTTTTGAAAATAGAGGAAGGGAAGGAGTATACTGTCCAAGCTATAGAAATCAGACCTAAGAAGTCCATGTATATCAATGCCATCCTAGAAATAGATCAACAACAAAAGATGGTACAAATGATTCAAGGGCAATCCGATGCATTTGCATGGGATTACTCTGACATGAAAGAGATCCACCCAGATTAATGTATGCATCATATTTAGACTAACGCTCAAATTAGACCTATCCGACAACCCCAGAGAAGAATGAACCCAGCCTTGAAAGATATAGTAAAGGAAGAACTCCAAAAACTCCTACAAGCCAATTTCATTTACCCTATATCAGATAGAAAATGGGTCCCCCCATTAGTTATTGTACCAAAGAAAAATGGGAAATGGAGTATTTGTGTGGAATTTCGAGAACTAAACAAGGCCACCTATAGAGACTACTTCCCTTTACCTTTCATAGATCATGTCTTGGATACTTTATCTGGGAAGAGGTACTTTTATTTTCTGGATGGGTTTAGTGGCTACAACCAAATACAAATTTCACTAGAAGACCAGGATAAGACCACATTCACCTGCCCTTGGGGAACCTATGCTTATAGGGTTCTCCCCTTTGGGTTATGTAATGCCCCTGCTACCTTTCAGGGGGTTTTCTTGTCTATTTTCTTCGATCTGACCAATGATTGTGTGGAAGTCTACATGGATGACTTCACGGTATATGGGAATGATTTCCAACAGGCATTGGATAATTTGAAGAAGGTACTAGTTAGATGTAGAGAGACCAACCTCTCACTCAGTCACGAAAAATCAAGAATGATGCTTACTGAAGGAATCGTTCTAGGTCACCACATCTCCAGTACCGGAATAAGAGTGGACCCTACCAAAATCGACATTATTTTCCAAATTAAGACCCCTAGTTCACAAAAGGAAATCATAAGTTTCTTAGGGCATGCCGGCTACTATAGGAGGTTTATTCAAAATTTTACAAACCTAGCTGCCCCCCTTTTCAAACTATTAATGAAAGATGTTGAATTCTATTGGGATGAGCAATGCCAAATCTCTTTTGAAATCTTAAAAACAAAACTATCAAGTGCTCCTTCTTTGAGAGGTCCAAACTAGTCTCTTCCTTTCCATATCTGTACAGATGCCTCAGATAATGCTTTGGGAGCTGTAATAGGACAAAGGGAAGGGCAGATTCCTTATGCTATATACTTTGTTAGTAAGAACCTCTCACCTACTGAAGAAAACTATATTGTCACAGAGAAAGAATTCTTATCAGTAGTACATGCCATCAACAAGTTTAGACACTATATAACAGGATATGAAGTTTTTGTGCACACAGATCACTCAACTATCAGATTTCTAATGCATAAACCTGTTACAAATTCTAGAATAACTATATGGATCTTGTTACTACAAGAATTTAATATCACTATTATAGATAGGCCTGGAAGAGATATCTTGGTTGCTGATTTTTTGTCTAGGCTTATCCATACAGGTGACAGTACTCCAGTAGATGATGATTTTCCGGATGATAATTTATTTTCTATTTCTACTTTCACCCATTGGTATGCAGATGTAGCCAACTATTTGGTAACTGGCAAGCTTCCTCGAGGTATGACATCCAGATAAAAACAAAGTATCATTCAGCTAAGTGCCAATTATATGTGGCATGAAGATACCCTATATCGAACAGGACCTGATCTGGTAATCAGAAGATATGTCTGGAAAGATGAAATGCAGGATATCTTTAGAGCCTACCATGATGGCCCATGTGGTGGCCACTTTGATGACAAAAGGATAGCTTACAAAATCTTACAATCTGACTATTATTGGCCGACCATTTTTAAAGATGCAAAGAAATACATGGCGAGCTGTGATGATTGCCAAAGAATGGGAAGACCTACATCAGTCGATGAAATGCCACTCCAAGCCCAAGTAGTAATCGAACCCTTTGAAAAATGGGCCTTAGATTTTGTAGGACCTATCAATCCCATGTCCCGGAAGAAAAAGTACATATTATTTTGCACTGACTATGTAACAAAATGGGTAGAAACCAAGGCCCTGTATTCATCCAATGAACAATTTGTTGTAGATTTTCTCTTTGAGGAAATTTTCACTTGTTTCGGGGTACCTCAGGAGATAGTCACTAATAAAGGAACACAATTCACCTCAAGTTTGGTTAAGGCCCTTACCGAACAATACAACATTAGACACAGAAAGTCCTCACCCTATCACCCCCAAGCCAATGGCCAAGTAGAATTGACCAACAAAGTGATAGAGGCCATCCTCACTAAGATTGTTCAGCTGCATCACAAAGACTAGGCTGATAGGTTGCTTGAAGCCTTGTGGGCCTACAGGACAACCTGGAGAAATACAACAGGCCATACACCGTATGAGTTGGTATATGGGAAGTAGGTACTACTGCCCATAGAGTTTTAGGTAAAGACCTTCAGAACTGCCATGCAATTAGGAATGGACCTGGATAAAGCTAAAAAACAGAGGCTATTACAATTAAACGATCTTGATGAGATAAGACAAGATGCTCTACAAAGAACCACCCTGATACAAGAACAAAGGACCAAATGGCACGACAAGTACATTAAACATAAGTCCTTCTAGCCAGGTGATTGGGCCCTCCTATATGATAGTAGATTTAAAAATTTCAAAGGAAAATTGTCTACCAGATGGATGGGGCCCTATGACGTTGATACAGTATATGAAAATGGTGCAGTAAGGATAAAAACTATTGATGAAAAGCAGAATTCCCTTGTTGTAAATGGACATCGACTGAAGTTTTATCACAAACCACTGTCAAAGGAGGATTTTGTCAAAAATGTTCTTCAGACAACTGAAATTCAACTAGTAAGCGAGAGGGTTTTCCCTCCTGTTGACCTACCATAGTAAGTTCAAATTGTATAAATGCATTTTCTATACATAGGTGTGTCATGAGATGAAGTTTATTTTTATTTTTATTTTTAACTAACAAAGACAAAAGAAAGATTGGTGGTGTTCCCATGTAGATAAACAAATAAGGAGGACAGCTACTAGAAAGAGTCTTCTTTAAGTTTTTCAGACTCTTTAAAATTGAAAACACCGATGAGAAGGAACTGGCCCGGGCTCGATAAAAATCCATGGGACAGTATAGAGAGTTTCCTTTAAGTTTTTCAGACTCTTTAAAATTGAAAACACCGGTGAGAAGGAACTAGCCCGGGCTCGACAAAAATCCATGACACAATGTAGAGAGTTTCCTTTAATTTTTTCAGACTCTATAAAATTGAAAATACCGGTGAGCATTAACTAATCTGGGCTCGATAAAAATCCACAGAAAAGTAGTAGTTAGGATTATTATTATGCTGTAATAAAAGAGGAAATGCCAGCAAAAGTATGGTCACCTTGGTTCCAGCAGAAAAGGAGTTTTGTCATCTCAGTTATTGGTCATTACAGAGTACCCTCGTGTTATAAATATTTCCTACATTATTTATCTATAAACTATAGAAACTGCATGGTTTTTCAAACAAATTTGACCATAGAACACCAACTATCTCTATAAATCACTGTCACCAGAATCAATATCAAGTTTTTTTTAAGCTCAAGAAAGTTCATTTTTGTTCTTATCTCACGTCGATGATCACCTCTATGTATGAAGGACCACCAAATCATCTCGCTATGACTATCCGGTATCGAATCCTATCCAGTATAAAAGAAGGGGCCTTGCGCTATTCCGGTACCAACTGCAAATTTTACACACAGGTGATCCTGTACCAACTGCAAAATTTATACATAGGTGATCCGGCACTCAGGTAATCAGGTGATCCTGTACCAACTGCAAATTTTACACACAGGTGATCTTGTACCAACTACAAGTCTTACACATAGGAGATCTGACACTCAGGTGATCCCGTATCAATTACAAATTCTACACACAGGTGATCCAGTACTTAGATGATCCAGTACTGGTAAGAATATGACGGGTAACTTTCATCATGTTTCTAAGTCGTCAAATTATTAGTGCAAGGACATACATATTCTACATTTTTTTTGTATTATATAAAGGAATTAGACTAAATATGTGTTTAGAACATCTAATTTCCCTTGGATCATGACGTACCCATGTTTTTCCACGAATCTCTGTAGAAATATTAGACCTCACCGTCGTAAGAAGGAAGTGTCCTACGAAACAACAAAAATGCAAAATCACGATGTCTTTTATCGGATCAAATTCCCTCTGTCTATCTGATAAATAAACCCCATGATTAGTTTCCGTACTATATGAGATGACGTGAACCATGAATCTCATCATATCAAGTAATGATCCCAGCTGATTTCATATACACAAGTCCCGATCATAATGGCCACCTCCTTTCATAAATGTCGTCCGCCACCAAGCTTCCCATGAATCTGGAAACCATTAGTAGATCCGACTTACCTCGCCATATCATCATGAGTATCGATGTGACCATTGTAATCTACACTTCTATTGATAAATGCTCCTCTGGATGGCTTCGTCATCCAGATGAGCATTATTTACCCTTGTTATCATACTATCTACAGACACCCTATGCCTTCATATCCCTTGTATGTTTCTCCCAACCGATACTCTATCATCCAGTACTCAACCCTCTTTCTATGCCTTATCCACCTAAGAGAATTGCTTAAAATAGCATGGGGGTCGACAGGCATGAGCCAATATTTCAAATATACAAAGAAACAACAAAATATCAGGCTTGCAAGAAACAAATACGAACAGGCAGGGTGGGTGTCGTTCTTGGAGAAATTCAAGGGCCATCATGAGGGAATTTCTCTTGTCTTTACACAAACTTATGATGGAGAGAATGTGCAGCTTGGGGATGTGAAGTTAAAAATTACAGAGCCCACTATAGAAGAGGCTATGGGTGTCCCGATGACTGGAGAAAGATACTTCAAAAGAGTAATCGTGTAAAAAAAGCTATGTCAACAATTCCTCAAACCAGAACATCAAGACATTGATTGGACCAAAGGCGTCCCTCAGAACTATATAAAGAAAAATACTGGACAATGCTTATAAGTCTGCAGAAATTCCTCACCTGTGAAGGAAGGTATGTCGTGACCTTCATTTATCATTTAAATCTTTTGTCACATTTTGAGAGAGGACCACAGATAAATTTTCCCCATTTTTTATGGATGAGTCTAAAGAAAATGGCAAGAGGGGTGAGGTCAGTTTCTAAGAAGCCCGAGACTGGTCTTCATCATCACGGTTTAATCAAACTTCTAGTTTTTCTTGCTCTAAAAACACAAGGGGGTAGTTGGAAATGGTTTCTCCAGCAGATTTTTGCATAAGAGAAATCCAAGTTAGTCAAGACACAGGAGGCAAGGACACATAGTGAAATCTCAAGAAGAAAAGAAAAGAAAGGCATGGAATCAAGAGGTAAAGAAGACACTGCTGCGCCCAACTCATCTCAGCCCATTGAGAAATCAGTGACAGAAAAGTATGTCGTGGGAGAACCTGTTATATCAAGAAAAAAGACAGCCACTCAATTCCAGAGAGTAATCTCTACTTTGGTTCAAAGGGGTAAAAGATGAAAGGAGGGCTCAGAACCATGTGGTCAATCGAATAGTGTTCCCAAAACAATTATGGAAATACCATTCGAACTAGCCATTCAAATAGAGAAGACCCCTGACTCCCAGTTACAAAACAAGGAAAAGTCTGCACCAACTGAAGCGTCTAGCTCAGTCCTACACCCTAAAGACCAACAGTCACAGAATAAGAAACAAAAGAAGGAGACAGATCAACAAAATATTTTACTAGAGCCAACTGTAAAACCCCCTCCAAAAGCCCCTAAAGAATTGAAAAGTATTTATGAAGTTACTCAACCTTCCCAAAGCTCAATTAGTGGCTTAAAGGAGACTGCTAAGGTGACAAGTAAAAATAGAAGGAAACTAGAAGGAAAGGAGGTACAAGTTCCAGAACCCACACCTCAATATTCTCAGTTAGGGATATGAGTTTTCCAGCAGAAGCAAACCCCAGAAGTTACAGTTCAAGCTCACAAGATAAAGGTCCAGTCAACACAGGAAGTACAAGTGTCCATGCATGTCCCTATTAGTAAATCAAATAAAAAGAAGTTGTTTGAAGAAACTCCTACCCCTGTCAGCAAGTCTAAGAAAGCCTCGCCACCCATACGCAAGACCACCAAAAGCATGGCTAAACAAGAGACAATTCCAAACATACCTTCTCCTCAAAGGGAACCTATGGATATTCCAAGTTCTCTAGACAAAGAGAGTGGTTGGGGAGCTGCCACAAGTGAAATAGAAGGACTAGTAAACATAAGTGAGATAGAAGGATTGGTAACAGAGACTTTGATGGATTTTAGGAAGGGAGAAGAAGCTCCAAAGGTGGTCACTCAGGAAGCATTCACACCGAGTCTAGGAAAATCCTTGAGCAAACGAAAGATGATGATAAAGGTTCTGAGGAGTTTGAGGAAAGAAAAAGAAGCTCGAGAGATGGTGGCAAAGGAAGTACTCACACCAAGTCCAGAAAAGTCCTTGAATGAACCAACATTATTAATAGAAATTGAGAGATTGAAACAAGAAATTGAAGAATACAAAATATTGGATAGGCATATCAAGGCAGAGAATGCAGAATTGAAGGAACAACATGCGGAGGTCTCTGCCAAAATTAACAAAGTCTTGTGATTGGTCCATTACACTAGGGTGATCAAGAAGGAATTAAAGAATGAAGCTTTCGGTGTTAACATTTTGCAATCTGAGGAATGACAGAGGAGGGTCCAATTGTGCAGGAAGTTTTTGGGTATCAGTTTTTGATAACATTGCATGAGGACATGCAACATATTCAACATGGGGGAAATGTTGAGTCTCCATTTTCCCATAAGATAATACCCTATATTACCCTCTATCTAAGTCTTTTTCCTCTTTTATAAACCTATACTGGACTATTCCCTCCCAAAATACATGCCTAATAGCTATGTCATGTCTACAAGAGGTAATTCGTGATTTAAAGCATGTTTGTTTAACTTTCTTTGATTAATTCGATTGAAAGTGTTTTATTTTGTATAGTTCTAATAATTTGATTTATGATCAGTCTATCCAACACTACCAGACACCATGTAATCTGGTACCGAATCCATTCCAGTACCCAAGACAGTTTTGATCTAGTACCAAGATGTGTGCTATTCTGGTACTCCTTGCTCTATTCTATTCTGGTACCAGACTCACGACTGTGTGCAATTCGGTACTAAAACCTCTATTTCGGAATGCGCCAGTTGGACTTGGATAATGGTGGAAAGTTCAAGAAGACAGTTGGATAGAAGCGTCCGAGTTAGTTCTCCAGTTGCAGGAGACTCCATCGCTCATGCACTTCGTGTCATGAGGATGGAGTCGACTCCTCAAAATTTGATGTAAATCTAAAATCTGGAATTTCCCAAACTATTTAATGGTTATCCATAGATACTAGTAGTATCGTCTTACCTTATATAAGGAATGTTGTGTAGAAAGGAATGTAAGAAATATACGAAAATAATTAGACAATATTTGTTGTCATCATGTATGAAGTAAAAGACTGTTGATCCAATTTACCAGTTGAATTAATACAGAAGATATTTTATGTCAATTCTTGGTTGTGAGTGAAAGTTTTATCCTGTTAACTCCTTAAGAGGTTCCTTGTTGGTTCGGCAAGGGCCCACCGCCCCAACTAAGGTAAACCTCATTGTATGTGTTCTGTGTGTTTGTGTGGATAGTTTACAACAGTGTGTGTGTGTGTGATTAATATTTAATTCATTCTCAGGACTGAGCATCAAGTTCATTATTTTGGATTAGCATGTAACAGCAAGTGTTATATTGAATATACATTTTATTACCCAATGTTGCAGGTAGCTATTTCATGATTTGAAGTGTGGACTGATATTTTAAGCTTTTGATTATAGTATCGCAGGGGACCATGAGACTTTATCTTTTACCTACATGTGTTGTAATAAAGTCTTTCAGTCATAATGAATTTCCCTCGTACTAGTTTAATTGAGTTACATGATATTGAAGTCGGCTTTTGTTTACATAATGGTTGAAATTGATTGCTTTAATCGTTACAGGAAACAAGCTTATTAAAGTTCATCTTTCCAATACAAGTGCCTAACATGAACAGACTTGTTTCTCTGAGACAACATTTCTTTGATTGACTGCTTGTCTGAGTTTCATTATCAGTTTTCGCTTTTAGGTTCAGAGGATATTTTGAAATATTTAGAGATCTTAGAAATGGAATTTTTATGTTATTAATTATTTCCTATATGCAAGAGACTTAGATAGGTTACTTGTTCTCGACACATATGGTGTAACGACTCTTTCAATTACGAATCCCGGATTGACATTTAAATGAGTGTGAGATATACAGTGAACATATTTACACACCAATAGAGATCATTCATTGTTGATATTCTGGTAAAGAGAGAAAATTACCCTTTTTACCATAGTATTCAGTTCATCCCATTTCCACCATCTTTTTATAATGATCTTTATACCATTGCACATTTCCTTGAAGGTGAACAAGTTTACTTTGAACTTGTTGAATTAAGTTCTTTGTAGTTAGAACTTTTTCAAAATCCATAATTGCAGTTTTTATATCTTTAACTCCAATTTGATTTAATTACTCTTTTGTCTTGGAGTTAACAACTCTGATGCTTTTGCTGGCTATTTGAGGCTTGTCTCCCAATTCTTGTTCAGCGTTTGTAATATATTTTTCAACCTTCTTGACCAAGATAGCATCTTCCTCCATTATTATAAATCATTTCCGCATCTTATTTATTTTTCCCATAATTTTATCCCAAATTATATGTTGTGCTCCCATTAAATAGGGTTTTCCAGAAATCTTGGTCTTCAATGTACCATACTCTTCCTACAATTTCTCTTTTGATCCTTGTATATTTTTCATTTTCCTTTCCTTTTCCCCAATATTCTCTTTCAAAATATTGATATCAGTATCATAAGTTGAGACTGCCCTTATTGATTCATCTAGCTCAATCTATTTAGCATTTAGATTAGTCAATTCCCTAGTTAATTCCTCTGAACTACCTACAAATATGCCATCTAAGGATGATGAGGGTATTCCTTGTTTTAGTACTTGTATTTTCTATTATAGAGAGAAACTTTGTTCATTTAGCTTTGCTATGACTTCAATCAATTTTTCCTTTTCCTTCTGAATATCCAAAAGATCTGGGGTCTATACATGATCCACATCAAACAACTCTAATCATTTTTTCAAAATAGCAATTTCATTATCTTTGTCGCTTATCATCTTTTGAATAGGTTATTCATTTGTAGCATCATCTCTTACTTTAACTAACTTTTTCTCTAAATCATCTATTATCATCTGCTTTACTCTTGAACTTAATTGCTCCTGCTTCAACTGTTGCTTAAGTTGATTATTCATTTTCTGCAATCTTTGTGAGATAAGAGTAGTATTCAAAATATCTCTATTGACCATCTCCCCTGTCTGATTTTGTAGGACCATTTTGTCTGTTAAGGGAATGCCATCTAGATTTAGAGAAAAATTAGTTGATTTATAATTGTTATGTCCTTGAATGCTTGGACCAAATGATTCTAATACTGACAAATTGAACCTTACTTTTTAAAAATTGATTCCAGATAACAATCTTGTATCTAGAGAATCCTGATTCAATTTTTGATTCCAAAGTTTTTTAATTTGTTCATTCTTGTTTTCCATATCATCATATTTGACAAATACACTTTGTGGCTTGACATATGTAGACCCTTCTCCTGGTGGCTTCATGAATATTGATGGAAGAGTGTCTATTAATTAAGAAAATTCTTTTTGAATATTTTCCAATGTTCATGTATCAGGTTGAGCTTCTCCCTCTGGACCATTATCTATGATCACTTCAGTTTTAGATTTGTTGCTTGATTTTCCATTTTATGTATTTATATCATCCTGAATCTCCCATTTATGAATCCTTTTCAATGTATTTTCTTGTTGTAGAGGTGTTTCAATATTTACTTCTTGAGTTGATTGAGTCTTTTTCTGTGTCTGTCCCTGAAGAAGATTATGTATTTCCTCCCAAGTATCCAAATTTTTGATATGTTCAAGCTTAGGTTTTATTTGATGCTTATATCTTGAAATATCAAGCTCCATCCTTTTGTTATTAATAACCCATAAAGGGTCATATTTCCAAGATTTCCTTTATTCAAGTCCCAATTCTTGCAACATTGTTTCCAGTAACTGCAATGTTGACCTGCTATGCACAATAAAAGGTACAACCTCCCTTTTGGGCTTAAAGTTAGTCTTTTTTCTTCTGGGAATAAAATGAATCTCATCAACATTAAGGATTTTCCTTATTAATTCTAAAGAAAACATTCTCATGGTTAAGAAAATTGGAAGTTTAAAAGGTTTAACCTTTGCACCATACATCCTTATCTCTATATGCCCTTTGAAAAGGAACCAACCTCCTAATTGGGTTTATGAATATTCATGCAACAACTTCTTAATATCTGGGGAAATTATGGGGGGACTCTGCTCATGAAAGAAAGTATAAACTATAGACATGAATGAATTTACATAAACATAAAAACCCACATTTTGAGGTTTACTTCAAACTAGAGGGGTCCAATGGATAAATGAGGCAAGATCTTCAACTTCATTTTTAGGTTCTAAATATAAAGTATGAAAGTTATTCTTTCTATGAAAAAGGAGCAGGTAAACCAAATATGACTAGAAACAACAAGGTTTTTTTAAAGGAAATTCTTTAAGTTGTTCATGAATAGATTCTGAAATAAACTATGCAATACAAAATTTGGCCATCGTTCCTGTGGTAGGAGGGAAAATTGCCCTCAAAAACCCTAAAATAATGTTTTCAACAGTTTTATCAAAGTCATAACCTAAGATTGAGCATATCATACAAACAACTTCATGTAAATTCGGTGTAAACATGTTGGTTTTGTAGGTCTTTAGATAATGAGAAATTCTAGTATTATCTTTCATCAAAGTTTGAATGAAATATTGGCGTTCTTGGATTTTTAACTGATTAAAAATAACTACTAGGGTTTCTTCCCTAATAGCTTGACCATCATTAAATTCTGAAACCCTAATCATCCGAGAAACAAATTCAATCGTGATATCAAATAAAAAAGTTCCATTCCAGTTTACTAGGCTTCTCATGGATGCAATATATCTTTGAGCACACCAATGTACGAAATTTGGGAAATTATAAACTTGTGGAACCAAAAATTGAGCCAAGTTCAAACCCCAAACGTTAAAAGAGTCATTCAATTGTGTATACCTAGTTTGGTCTAGATTATGTAGCTCATATAGATCGGAAGAAACTTTAGGATAAAAAATATAGGAATCCTTGTCCTCTAGAAAGGTCTCTGTGCTTAATAGGGTTTTTGAATAAGTTGAGACTGATGATTTTGACATTTTGATAATAGGAATAAGGACAAAGATGCTTAAATTAGCTATTACCCGAGAGGCTAACTAATGTAAACCCTTCGTTTGTTGGTGAATTTTTCGTTATAAACTGTTATCATCGAAGATTCTTGTGCTCGTAATAGTGACATTCTACCAATGGGAGAATAAAAACAAAAATCCCTTTTTGATATTTTTTGTCTTATTTAAAGCTAAAAAATTATTTAAGAAATCAAAAAAGGATTATTTACATAATTAATCTAAATGAAAAATGTAATTACTTACCTGATACCAATGGTTTTTGAAAATGGTAAGCAGTTTTATTTATTACACTGTGCGTAATGAAATGAGTGCTTTTGAGAATGGTTTGGCGAGTCGCACAGTAAGATGATCTGTTGACACATCGCACATGTGGTATTCCTTGTCATGTCACCATGCGCGGGGTCAATTTGGTTAAGCTTCGTTCCTTTTCCATGTGCACAGACCGTTTATCACACTTACGTTTTGATCGATGAATCATATTACACCCACCTTGTCACGATATAACAATAAGGTTATATACACATAAATCACAAATTAATGTTGTATTATTGAGAGGGGGATTGAATCAGTAATAGAGCAATTTATCCTTTTTAACCATATAATACAAGTGTTATATCAATGTATCATTTTCATCCAATAACTGCAGAGTAAATAAGTAATGAACAAATGAACAATCATACACATACACAGTACACCAGTGTTTTACATGGAAACCCAAAGTGGGAGAAAACCACAGAATGATTTTTCTTATATGTCTTGAAGAATTACATTCATTGGAAGCAACAACTTCCTTTTTATTCTAGCTGCAACTGGAAGGAGGCTCCAACCCCTAGTTTCTCAGGCTACAATCTGAGGGAAGCTCCAACTCCCCAATTCTCTAGCTACAACCAGAAGGAGGCTACAACCCCCTATGTTCTCCGGTTACAACCAGAAGGTGGATACAACCACCTGTCCTTACCCTGTCCAACCACCCTGACGTATAACTATAATGATGGAACCACTGTCACACTATCACTGTGAGATATACTGTTGTAAACCTATGCCAATCAACCTACACCAAATAACATGTACCAATAACCTAAACCATGCATCAACCATGCATTAACCTGTACCTCAATCTGTAATCAAACTATACAATAAAAAAGAGAATCAACCATGAACCAACCTGTACCAAACAACCTATAATCAACCTGTACCATAAACAAGTGCATCAACCATGCACCAACCTGTACCTCAACCTGTACCATGAACAGGTGCATCAACCATGCACCAAACCTGTACAAATAACTTGTCACAACAACCTGTCACAACAACTTATCCAAACAACCTATCACAACAACCTATCTCATCAATCTTATCAACCAAATAAGATATACTCACCAAGATAAATCACCAAGACAACTCTCAAAGATGTGCATCAACCAAGAATAACACAACAATTCATAATCATCACCAAGATCAATATGTGCTTCTAATAATACAATTATGCTACATCATCCATAAACCATGTGTCAACAATACTACTAACAAGTTCCTGCAACAATGTACCAAGTATATTGACCCAAATGTCCATAATGTTGACCCATTTATCACTATACTATCATGAAGTCTTGACTAATTTATCAAACTGTACTTCTGCTAACTGATTTCTCTGAATCTGTCTTCTCAAACTCTGCAAGTTGCTCGAAGGATGGTTCTTTGGTCTATCATAGATATCACATAGAGTCCCCCTTTTCTATTATTCATATTACTTGGGAGTCCCTAAGTCAGATGGCTCAGAACAATTCCTGCTCTGATGTGTATTCATCATCATCTTCATTGGTAGATTCATCATCATCATCTTCATTGGTAGATTCATTATCTCTCTAAGCTCTGACTTCTTTCTTTCTGTCTGTGGATTCATCTTTCACTACAATGCCTGAAAGTACAATCTCTTGAACCTGTTCCTTATTTACCTGTCTTTCCTTTCTTTCAATTATTTTCCAAACCTTTCTGTATTTCACAACTTTCTTTTTCTCTGTAGAATTGTATTCATCTCGTTTTATTGCCAATCTTGCAATCTCTGGTACCTAGTCTTTGTTCACCTGTTCTTCATGTTTTATTATCCATAATTTCTTATATATGATATCAATATTGTCTTTCATGGAAGTATTGATCATGATTCTATAATCACTAGCTATGTGTCCATAGTTATGACATTTGTAACATTCAATGGTACGTGGGGCAACATAGGAATTTATTTCTTGAAAATTTCTTTTATAATCCCTGCAATCTTCAACCTTATGTCCAAAGTTAGTATAATAAAAACAATGACCATAAAATAAATTTTCATACCTGGGAGTGAATGATGTTCTTTGTGGCGTAGTCCTTCTGAATTTTTTCCTTGACTGGTCATGATCATGATTGAAGCTTCTTTGTGGCTTGAACATAGATGGTATTCTTGAAGATGTATCTTCAATAGTTTTCTTAGATTCTGGTTGACCATGATTCCTTCCTTTGAGTACTTCTTCATAACTCTTTTTATTTTCTTCATTCTTCTTTTCTAGCAACCTAGAGTGCTTAACTTCATTCTCTATAACTGATGTGGATGTTTCTATCTCTTCAACGTTCTTTTTGAGCTTGAAGATTTTACTTCTCAATGTCACAACTTCTTCTTCAAGCTTCTCAACCTCTTCTTCTTTATTCATTATCTGAGACTTCGTGACCTCTTATGTTCTCTTTGCTTCTTCAAGTTGTATTTTCAATGTAATTATTTCTTCTTCCAGTCTTCTCTCTTCTTGACCAAACTCTTCCTCAAGTTGGTTCAAGTCATTGGTTCTTTCCTTGAGATGATCCATCAATATCTATTCTCTATTCTCTTCTTCTTCCTTTTGTTCTACTATGTTGGCCTCTAAACATTTATTTTGATATTATAGAGTTTCTTCAATTCTTCTGGCCTCTTCTAATTGAGCTCTTAAATTATTGATGACCTGCAGCTCCTTTTCGGAACCTTGAACACTTTCCTTTTGGTTCATCAACTCTTTATTGGATGACTTGTTTTCTTCTCTTTCTTTCTTTAGATATTTAATTGCACCAATCATTTTTTCTCTTTAATAAACTTATGCTTCTTCATACTCTTCCTCTTCTGAATCTTTCTAACATGATGAACATCTTTCTTCTTGTTTTGTATCTTCATCTTCTTTGACATTTTCTGAATCTAAGATGGGTGAAGAATATATGTCATGTAACTTATCCAAAATATTTTGCTGAAGAAAATTTACCAACCTTTTCTCTTACCGGATTAGGTAATCCCTCCCCAATGAAATCCATTGTTATTTTTTTATTCTTCTTTAATTCCTTCTTGGACGTAGTATTTTCCCTTTTTTAACTATCATATCCTATAACAACTGATAGCCAAATATTATATCCATGTGCCAAAAATACTTTCGTCCTTATTCTCCACATGTCATACTTAAAACCATTCTGACCATTAAACATTGGTACTCCATTCTCAGAATAATCCATGATCTCCTTCCAGTGGTTAAATTATTTCCTAAAGGAACCAGCTCTAATACCAATTGTCAGATCACTAAGAGGGGGGGTGAATCGGTAATAGAGAAATTTAATCCTTTTTAACTATATAATCCAAGTGTTATATCAATGTATCATTATCATCCAATAAATGAAGAGTAAATAAGCAATGAACAAATGAACAATCATACACATACACAGTAAACTATTGTTTTACGTGGAAACCCAAAGCGGGAGAAAACCACGAAATGATTTTTCTTATATGTCTTGAAGAATTACATTCATTGGAAGCACCAACTTCCTTTGTTTTCCATATTCAACTCAAAGGAAGCTCCAACCCCCTAATTTCTCAGGCTACAACCTGAGGGAAGCTCCAACTCCTCAATTCTCTGGCTACAACCAGAAGGAAGCTACAACCCCCTATGTTATCTGGATACAATTGGAATGTGAATACAACCACCTATCCTTGCCCCGTCCAACCTCCTTGACCTATAAGTAGAATGATCGAACCATTTTCACACTATCACTGTGAGATATACTGTTGTAAACCTGCACCAATCAACCTACACCAAATAACATGTACCAATAACCTGAACCATGCATCAACATGTACCTCAACCTGTAATCAACCTATACCATAAACAAGTGAATCAACCATGCACCAAACTGTACCAAACAAACTATAATCAACCTGTACCATAAACAAGTGCATAAACCATGCACCAACCTGTACCTCAACATGTACCATGAACATGTGCATCAACCATGCACCAAACCTGTACAAATAACCTGTCACAACAACTTGTCTAAATAGCCTATCACAACAACCTGTCTCATCAATATTATGAACTAAATCAGATCTACTCACCAATATTAATCACCAAGACAACTCTCAAATATGTGCATCAACCAAGCATAACACAACAACTCATAATCATCACCAAGATCAATATGTGCTTCTAATAATACAAGTATGATACATCATCCATAAACCATGTGTCAA
>SNQJ01S0045191.1:47386-68496 GCA_010110895.2 Picea sitchensis | reverse complement strand
ACTCTCCAAGTAGCTTCCTTAAAAACATCTTCTAGGTCACTTTGCCCACTTTCCTTATTTTAGGGTTAACCCACTTCTAATTTCTCCATTAAATTTATTATTTAAATAATTTATTTTGTATTCACTTTGAATTATATTACACTTTCCACTTCACTTTAATATTTACACTTTGAATTATATTACACTTTCCACTTCACTTTAATATTTACCTTCTAAAATCTCTTAAACCACTTTGACTACTTTGACCTTTTGGGGCTTCTAGATGACATATGAGGGTCCTCCAACTTAGTAAGGCCATAACTCTCAAACCATGAGGAGTTATGTGAAGTTCCACATACCACCAGAAATGGAATGACATGTACTATCCATATAGAATAGTATTACCTGAAAATATATCAAAACTCATACCATTATCCATCAAACAAACTTGGGTCCATTACCCAAACCTGGGTTCTCCAACTTCTTATGGCCATAACTCTCTAACCGTGAGGAGTTATGTGATGTTCCACATACCATAAGAAATGGAATGACATGTACTATCAATATAGAATATTCTTACCTTAAAATATATTAAAACACATACCATTATACATGAAACAAGTTTGGGTCCATTACCCAAACCTTTGTGCTACCGGAATTCTCTATCGAACTTTGTCCAAGGGTTGGCATCAATCACTAAGGGTCAAAATTAATCTACAATATCACTCTCCAATAGTTTACATCAATCACAATAAAAAATCCATACCATCTATCCATCAACCTAGGTCAACTTCCTGACAATTAATTCATAAAAATATTTACAATTTCCTAATTTAAATAATAATATATTTACAAATAACAATATAAGAAAAAATAAAATGAAAAATAAAAATACTAATACTTATTTAGAACAAAATTAAAGATTTACCGAGGGACAAAAATTTTTCTATTCTAAGGAAAAGTTAAATTAAGACTAATCTAATTAAAAGAAAAAAAATTGAAATTTAATTTCAAAATTTTATTATATGTCCTAACAAAAGATTCCATAGGGTCCTACATCATGAAGAGGAATTCAGATGGTTGCATATCAACATGGGAAATGTTGAGACTGTCAAATGGAAAAAGAGATAAGAAAGAGCCTATAACTATGAGAATCCTACAGAGAGAAGTGCATAGCTATAGGGATAATAATGAAAAGATTATGAAAGCTCAAGAACATATACTACAAAGCTTGAACATGTTGTAGAGGCAAGCCAATAAATAATCTGGCACAAAACAAGCAGTTAGTGATAAAAAAAAAGTGACATCATCCAGATCCCTTAGAAGAAGCGATGAGCATGGGAGTGACAAAACATCAATGAGTATGAGTAGGTGCCATCATTCCCTAGGGAAATCCACTAGGAGAGATCATGCAAGTTTAGGGTCAGGGAGCATCCCAAGTGTATCTCTTGTTAGGGGGGAAAGGATGAGGCATGAGGCATATATATTGTAAGGTAACCTCAAGAAAATCAAGACACCAACTTTCAATGGTGAGAAAAGGAAGGGAGAAGAGGCCAAGTCTTGTCTATTAGAAATGAAGAAATATTTCTAGCTACATGATTATCCCTCCAGGGTAGAAACAATAATTGTAGGCTACCACTTGCAACAAAAGGAAGACATGTGGTGGGATCAGCTTAAGAAAGAAAAAAACCTTGATGAGAGGAAGGTCTCATGGAGGTAGTTCAAAGGATATTTCCAAGAGAAATATTTTTCTAAGCATTACTATGAGGGGGAGATAAAAGAGTTCTTTAAACTCAAATTGGGAAGCATGATATCAGAAGAGGTTCTTTGAGTTGATGGAGTATGTAGGATTCATAAAGGATGAGAAAGTGAAAATCCAAAGTTTTCTGACTGTATTACCTTCCTTGTACAGTGACAAGATACCATATGATAACTCCAAGAATTTGTAGGAGACCATAAGGAGAGCAAAGCATCTTTATGAGAAAAGCAGAGGAAGGTCATTCTTCCAAAAAACTTGGAATCACAAGTTGAAAGGAAAAAAAGATCAAAGGAAAAATGGTTTTAAGCCACCCTTTTTTAAGAATAAATCACAAGAAAATCAACAAGTATATTCAACCCAAAATGATCTTAATACAACAAAGTCATTTGGGAAAATGCCAAGGAAACAACCTATATCATGTTGGGGATGCGAGGAAAATCACTTATATAGGGGCTTCCCTCATAAAGGTGAAAGAATGAGGATTGTCTACAACATTTAAGAGGATGAAATAGTTGAATACATGGGAGGAAGCGTGCCAAGGATTTATGCAGCCTTGGAAAACAAGCAAGAAGAGTATCAATCCCCCATTATTGAAGTGGAAGGTAAGATTGATAACCAGACCATAGCAATTTTAATTGATTCTGGAGCTAGCCATAGTTACACAAACTCTAAAATTGTTGAAATATTTCACTTGCAAAGGAGTAAGCATAAGAAATCTTGGTTCGTTCATTTAGCCACATGGGTTGAGAGAAATATCAATGAGTTGGTTAAAGATTTCCAATAGACATGAGTGGACTCAGCACAAAGGTAGATGTGAAAATCATATCATTGGGTTCATATAACTATCTAATTGGTATGGATTGGTTGGAAAAGAACCATGTTGTCCTAGAATGTTGCAACAAGACAATAACTTGTCTTGATGAGGGAGGGTAGCAGGGAAAGATTCAAGGCATTCCGAGAGTTGTATCTATTAGACGAATTTCATCCATGCAGCTGAAAAAGAGATTCAAGAAGGGATGCCAAATTTTTTCATCCCTTATGGAAGAGGCATCCATAGATAAAGTGGTAAGTATTGAATACGATCTAATCTTAAAATATTTTGAAGATGTTTTTGGGAAATTTTAGGATTTCCACCAAATATAGACATAATTTCTCTATTGATTTGGTCCGAGGAGTTGCCCTAGTGCGAGGAGTTGCACACTATAATTGAAGAGTTGCATATGCAACTTGAAGAGATATTAAAGAAGGGGTATATATGCCCAAGTGTGTCACCTTGGGGAGCCCCGGTTCTTTTTTTGAAGAAGAAAGATGGAACCTTAAGGCTATGTATTGATTTCAGACAATTCAATAAGGTCACAATAAAGAAAAAACATCCTTTACCAAGGATTAATGATCTTTTTTATCAACTCAAAAGTGCAATATTATTTTCCAAGATTGACTTGACATCAGGTTATCATCAAGTGAGGATAAAGGAAGAGGATATCAACAAGACAATGCTCAGAACAAGATATGGGAATTATGAATTTACGGTAGTGACTTTCAAACAATCAAATGCCCTAGATGTTTTCATGTTACTAATGAATGGAGTGTTTAGGGAATACCTAGACAAGATTGTGATTGTGTTCCTAGATGATATACTCATCTACTCAAGGACAAAAGAAGAGCGTGAGAAACATTTAAGAATGGTGTTGCAAGTTTTGAGAGAGCACAAGTTGTATGCCAAACTAACTGAGTGCATCTTTTATCAAAAGAAGATTCACTACTTGGGGCATATTATTTCAACAGATGGGATAGAAGTTGATGTCGAGAAGATAGAGGCCATTAGAGGGTGTCTAGTGCCAGGAAATGTGACAGAGTTCATATCATTTATGGGTATTTCCAGTTATTACCGAGGATTCATAAAAAGGTTTTTCAAATATTGCAAGACCAATCACTTATTTGCAAAATAAGGGAGTGAAATTTGAATGGACTCCCAAATGTGAAGAAATTTTTCAGCCCTTGAAAGATATTTTGACAAGTGCTCTAGTCTTGAAGATTTCATATCTGGATGAATATTTTGTTGTGTGCATGGGTGCATGCAAGGAAGGGCTCAGTGGAGTCCTCACTCAAAACTTCCATGTGGTATGTTATGAGTCTCAAAAATTAAAAGAGAATAAGAGGAATTATGCTACACATGACTTGGAATTAGCAACAATTGTACATGCATTAAAAATGTGGAGATATTACCTCATGGGGAGAATATTTGAGCTAAGGATAGAAAATTGTGGTCTAAAACATTTGTTTGGACAACCAACATTAAATGCTAGACAAATTAGATGGCTAGAATTTCTGAGTGAATATGACTTTGGAATTAAGCATGTAAAAGGAAAGGAAAATCGGGTGGTTGATGAACTCAACAGAAGAGCTCATGAAATGCATATTTCATCCATCATCATGTTCAACATATATTTAAAAGACAAATTTTTAGAGGTTGGAAATTCAGATCAACAATATCTAAAAATAAAAGAAACATTACAACAAGGAAATTTACAATAGAAATTTAATTATTATGAGCTGAAAGAGGATGGAATACTCACGCATAGAGGAAAAATATACGTGTCAAATTCTAGTGAGATGAAAAATACAGTTGTGAGGGAAATGCATAATGTGTCATATGTTGGACACCCAGGATATCAAAAAACAATTACAATTGTAAGAAGCCAATTCTTTTAGCCAGAAATGAAGAAATAAGTGGCTAATTACATAGCTAGGTGTCTAGAGTTCCAGATGGTGAAAAGATATCATAGACATCCAGAAGAGATGCTACATCCATTACCCATTCCTCAGTGAAAATGGGAAGTGGCTACAATTGATTTTATTACAAATCTTCCCAGAATTGTGAAGCAACATGATTCCATCATGATGGTGGTGGAAAAATTAACAAAGGATGGACATTTTATTCCTCTAAAGACCACACATAAATAAAAAAACATTTTGGAGATTTACATGAAGGAAGTTACCAGGATGCATGGGATGCCTAAGGCAATTTTTTCAGACAAAGATCCAAAATTTACATTAAAATTTTGGAAAGGGATATTCAAAGACTTTGGGACAAATTTAAATATCAATACAACGTATCACCCAGAGTCAAATGGGAAAATAGAAAGGACTAACAAAATCACTGAAGACATGCTCAGAATGTATGTGATGGACTAGACATCAAGGTGGGAAGACTAGAATTTGCTTACAATAATGGATGTCAAGCCTCATTAAAAATGAGACCATTNAAATTCAGATCAACAATATCTAAAAATAAAAGAAACATTACAACAAGGAAATTTACAATAGAAATTTAATTATTATGAGCTGAAAGAGGATGGAATACTCACGCATAGAGGAAAAATATACGTGTCAAATTCTAGTGAGATGAAAAATACAGTTGTGAGGGAAATGCATAATGTGTCATATGTTGGACACCCAGGATATCAAAAAACAATTACAATTGTAAGAAGCCAATTCTTTTAGCCAGAAATGAAGAAATAAGTGGCTAATTACATAGCTAGGTGTCTAGAGTTCCAGATGGTGAAAAGATATCATAGACATCCAGAAGAGATGCTACATCCATTACCCATTCCTCAGTGAAAATGGGAAGTGGCTACAATTGATTTTATTACAAATCTTCCCAGAATTGTGAAGCAACATGATTCCATCATGATGGTGGTGGAAAAATTAACAAAGGATGGACATTTTATTCCTCTAAAGACCACACATAAATAAAAAAACATTTTGGAGATTTACATGAAGGAAGTTACCAGGATGCATGGGATGCCTAAGGCAATTTTTTCAGACAAAGATCCAAAATTTACATTAAAATTTTGGAAAGGGATATTCAAAGACTTTGGGACAAATTTAAATATCAATACAACGTATCACCCAGAGTCAAATGGGAAAATAGAAAGGACTAACAAAATCACTGAAGACATGCTCAGAATGTATGTGATGGACTAGACATCAAGGTGGGAAGACTAGAATTTGCTTACAATAATGGATGTCAAGCCTCATTAAAAATGAGACCATTCAAAGCATTGTATGGAAGGAAGAGTAATGCACCATTGAGTTGGTATAACCCAGTAGATAGAGCTATCATTGGGTCATATTTGTTAAAGGAAATGGAAGAGAATATGGCAAGGATCAGAAAGAATTTAAAGTCTTTACATGACAGGCATAAAAGCTATACAGACAAGAACAATTTTTTTACATATTTTAAAGTGGGAAAATATGTTTTTCTAAAAGTGAAAGAAAAAAGACGTTTTCTGAGATTGAGTTGTTGCCCAAAGTTGGCAGCAATATATTGTGGGTCATTCAAAATATTATAGAATATAGGGCCAGTTGCACACATGGTAGCATTCCCTGCATCCATGAGAGTGCATAATGTATTTCATTTATCATTATTAAATAAATATGTGTCTGACTCTAACCACATAATTGATTGGACTGTGATCTAGGTGGAAAACAAAGTGGATTTCCAAGTAGAACAAGTATGTATCCTAGACCAAAAATTCAAGGTGCTAAGGAAAACATCCACAGGGATGGTAAAGGTTCAATGGATCTTCTATAGTCCTGAAGATGCAACATGGGAGAATGAAGAAACTATGCAGGAGGAATACACGCAAATATTTTCCAATTTTGAAGAAAATAGAAGCTAAAAATGCAAGCCTCCATTTTGGGCAGCTAGAGTTCTAGAACCATATCTCAAAATTCTTGGCACCTGCACTGAAAACCCTGATAAAATAATGGTGCATCCTGATGGACTAAAGGAAATGAAGGGGGATGAATTCCTTGGGTCAACAGGTTGAGAAGAACGAGAGATTTTGGTTGGGACTAATGTTGGAGAAGTAAACATATTTCATAATTTAATATTAATAAATATTATGATGTAATTTGTATATGTATTTCGGCATGGTCTTGTTCACCAAGGATGGTGCATAGTTGTAGGGGAGGGGGAATGTAATATCCCCACTATAATCCCCATTTTAATTAATGCATGATGATGATGTGAATGTGGCTATGGCCAAGCGATGTAATATGCAGAATATATTTTTTGAATTTCAATAAATATAATGTGATGCCAGTTGAAGGGATATGGATAAAGATGGGGGATGAGTCTTCCACAAGATAAGAGAGTTTCTAAGAGGGGTGCAAGGGGAAAAGTAATTATTTGTATTACTTCATCCCAATTCCCTGAATTTTATTATCATTGGGGATAACTTCTATCTTTTTTTTAGTGTATGAGATCCCAATCATTAAACTCATGTAAGAGGGTGGGTGTGTGAGTCACATCCCATAGTTATTGGAATCATGGGGTTGAATTGAAATCAACATTGGGTAGAGTGAGTAGTAAATTTTCTTGGGAAAATAGAGGAAATTCATATGGGGGAGAATAGGCATTTTTCACATTCAGTTTTAGAGGAATAATAAGAAGCTGGCGGGGAAAAATATCATTGAAGCTAGACCAAGAAGTCTAGGAGTGATCTAAGTGGAAATCAGTGGCAATCCACCTATTCCACCAAATCACCATGGTACTTGTTTCTTTTTACCATTGCGAATATAAACCCATGGTATTTAGTGGGAAAAAGAATAATAATAAATGGAGAAAATCCATGTGCATAGTTTTTTTTTTTAACCCATGGAATTCACCCATGGTCGTTTTGTAGCCCATGGTATTTTCCCATGGTATTTGAAAACAAAACACATAAAAATTAAATAATGAAATTCAATTGGGTTTTTCCCGAGTGATTTGTGTTGAGGGGTGTTTTCCCCCCCACGTAGGTTCAATTCCCACAAGTGAAATGTTGAGCTTTTAAATGAGCAAGATAACGAAAAATCTTCGGCTTTCTATAAAATTTGGTTTACCTAGGGTACCATCCTTGAAATGAGGGGAAGTTCTTGGTGGGTTTCCCCAAGCTCTATTCCAAAGTAAAAAAAAAAAACAATTAAATAATGAGAAGACATGAATCATACGAGGACCCCATAATTACCATATATATGGGCCTCTCATTGTAAAGAAGATCATTCCATTCATGATGTAGTTCTAAATATTCTTCCATTTAATAAGAAAAAAAGTGTGTTTCTTGTCATATTATTTTCCTTATTTGATTTTAACTCATTTACTTTATTTTGTCACTTTACTTGCATTTCCCATTTCATTCCTTTTAAAATAAGGATCAGTGGTATCAGAGCAATCTAATCCTTGTTTTTCTTAGTGCATGCCCTCGACAATATTAGGGAATAGAAACTTGGGTCCTGAGCTTGCTTCTCTTGAGTAAAATTTCTCTCACCCGCCCAAGCAACCTCCCATAGTGGAAGAAAAGAGGGATGATGGAGCAACAGATCCTATCAATATGTTTCTCAAGGAATCCCTCACATGATAGAGGGAGGAAATGATGGATAATTTTTCCCAATTCCTTCGATGACTACCGATAACAATAGACACATCTTTGTCAAATGACCACTTTGGAAGCACCACCCCTTTCAAGGTACAAGTTGATCTTGATATTTCTTTGTTTGAAGGTCAAATAGATGTGGATGCTTTGAAAAAGTGGTTAAACCTGCTAGAAGGTTATTTATATGTACACAATTTTTCCGATAGAGAAAATATCACCTTTTTTCTTCTTAAGGTTGTCCCCCATGTCAAAATTTGATGGGAAAATTATTGTGAGCAAAATTCCATAGAGGAGTTTAGAATGTTTGAGGTCGAACACTTGGGAATTTTTTATGGATGTCGTTAAGGAACAATATTACCCTATTGGAAACTATAACGACCAGTACATGAGATGTACCACTCTACATCAAGAGAGGGGCCAAACAATGATGGATTTCACAAATACCTTCCATTCATTGTGCACCAAGTTGGGCATTGTTAGGTGATTTATATGTTAGGTGATTTAGGGTATTGTGCACCAAGTAATGTTAAATACCCTGCATATTCATGTATAAACCATCAACAACATAATGAGATTATCATTATTTAACTAAGAAATTTAATTGCATTTTAATCTATGAAAGGAAATTGCATGAAATAAAACTATACTATGTCTATTTTAATCATTCAAGCTATGATAAGAAAATGAATTAAAAATAGAAATTAAACTATGCTTATCAAAAAGTAAATTGACAATTAACCAACAAGTAAACAAATGAATTCTATATAAAACTAAGGCAAGGAAACTATGATTAAGAACTAGAATTAAATCTATCCATCCATCAAAGATCCTTGTCAAATGAAACCCAAATAGAACTATGTGTTATTCTAAAAACAACCTTGTTTTAAACTTGATTGTAAGATCATAAATAAAAGTGTAATCATATATCTAGATGCATATGGGGTTAGTGTAGAGACTTTCAAGTCTATCCCTAGCCTACAAAACTAATTCATGCTAACATAACTCATCACGCTAACCTACAAAAGAACAATAAAACAATGAAATCATAGCTAGCTAATTAAAACATAAAACACGGATGTACAGGAAGTAAGAGACAATTTAAATTATGAAATGTATAAACAACACACTAATCATCACCAAATTGTTTGTGGGCCCCCCAGCAAGTCGTGGCTACCCTCTACAAGCACACCACAAACTTCAACAGGCCGAATTCACCATGAAAGCCAAAAATGTAGTTCTGGCACTATTCTGGCAATGTGAAAAATGAAAAATAGAGTACAATGAGTTTATCTCCAATTTGATGGTTATTCTACTTTCTTAACAATCTAATGATCATCCTGGTAGTATTTATAGGTTTACAACCCACGTGGTCGACCACAAGAGGGTCGAACCACCTCTAAATTCGACAATTTACAATAAATGCATCCATAACTAACAAAATAGAGGAAACCAATAATCGCCCTATTTGGACAACTGAAATCGAGGTGTCTTGATCTTAGTAGCTAGAGGGGGCGATGACAAACAAAACCCATGTTCTCAATTTGTCCATCACTGGCTACCAATACCATAACCGCCAACTTGCCTTGCGTTTTTGTGCAATACTGGGTGTTGGAATGAGTGTCGGATCGAGTACTGGAACGAGTACTGGATCAAGTGTCGGATCAAGTGTCAGACCAAAAAACATGGTGCATTTTGCCCTGTAATAGCAGAAAAACATGAATTAACTCTTGGAAACCATAAAATATGATAAATTAAACTTGATTGAATCACAAAACATGAATTATACGTACCTCATGCCAATTATACCATTTTATCATAAAATTCTTCAAAAATCTCCTTTGAAAGATAAAAACGCATATGTACATATGGAAAAAAGTGTATAATAACGTCATGAAAATGATCATATCTAGAGCTCAACATTACCCCCACACTTAGGATTTTGCAGGTCCCACTGCAAACAAAAAGAAGTCATCCCTCGGAACTAGGCTTGCTGAGGAGGATCATCTTTAGAAGCCTCTCCTTATTGTTGTGAAGGCTAAGCCTTGTGCCTCTTGTGTTGCTTTAATTGTGCTCTTAATTTGCAGTTAGATTGGGTCATCCCATCGACCAACTGTTGAAGGGAGTTAAATTGTGCCTGAAGGACTGCATTGTCATGATGAAGGTGTGCATCTATTGTCTTCCTCTCTTCTAATTGTTGGAGAAGCTGATGGTTTTCCCTTTGTATCTCCTCTATAGTTGGGGCAGAATCAGTGATCTCCAAGGAAGGCTTAAGTCCTTTGAGATATGTGGACAATTTATCAATTTTAGGATCAAGAGTGGGCATGGGTGAAGTAGGTGTGATGGGAGATCGGAAAGGTGAGGTAGGTTCTGATTTTTTTTTCCTTAGTGGCTCTAATAATTCATCAGATACTTCTCTAGGTTTCTTATGAGGGCTCTCAAGGTCAGAGGATACTTGGATAGGATCCGAAGAAAGTGGAGGCTTTGCATAAGGCTTGGTTCTTATGTTCTGGGTACTCTTCTGAAAGGATCCCTTATCAAATCTATTGGATCCTCTCTTGTTTGTGGGAATGATGGGAAAGTCTTGCTGCATTACTTCTTGGGGCTTCTTAGGTGTAGGATCAAGAGAAAATGAAGGCATTGGGGGGTCAACAATAGGCTTCTTTTGGTCTTTGTTCTTGGTCTTTTTCCCCGATGAAGAAGTAGGAATATCAACAAGCTTTTGGTATTGTTACGGCAAAGAGGGAGTTTGTGCAAGGGATTTTAGAGTTTTTGGAGAGTGAGGCTTGAATGGAGAGATAGTTTTTAGGCTAAGTGGCTTTTTTTCGGTCTTAATTGTCAAGTGAGAATTTGCAAATTGGTAGATAAAGGCATCCCAACTTTTCCCCTACTTCTCTAGTTCGGTAAGAACGAGGAGTTTGATCAAACCGTGGTGGAAGAGACTATTGCAGGGGTTGGTCACATTTGTCCTCACTTGAGAGGACATCTTTTCCAAGATTTTAAGAAAATAAAAGGGAAAGTTCAAAGGTTTATTGAAGAGAAAATGAGCCAGCAATCTAAAGTGACAAGCTTTGAAGGTGGAGTATCTACCTTCACATGTAATTAACCTTGTGATAAAGATGAGGGGATTTCCCAATTCTGGCTTTATACACTCCTTAGCATACCCTTTCGCTCCTCAAATTCTCTCAAATTCTGGCTTAAACACCCTGTTGTAACTTGAGCACGGCAATTGATGCTTCTTGAACCACCTATCTCCCATTCTTGGAAGTTTTGTTGCAGCAGCAATTGAATCTTTTGTGACTGCAAATTTGAGATACCCTACATGTGCTATCTTTTCATCAAAACCAACTACAAATTGCATAAAAAGAGCGCCATCATGGCCTTGCAAACTCAACAAAAATTGCCCCCAGCTAGCACGCAAGAACACTTCCCTGCATTGTGCAAATTCTGGAATGGAAAACAAGTCTGCATAGGAGGATGGTTTGTATCGCTTGGGCATTGTGACAGAGTTTGAATTCACTAAGAAAGGGAGAAATCGAGCCACACTGAGACATAAATTGGGAACGGTCTGAGTGCAATTAGAACCGAGGGCGAATTCGGCAGAGGTTGGGCGCGATTCCTTAATGCAGGGAAGAACAAATGGTAAGGGAAAATGAAACAATAGAGTGCCCAGCCTGATTTTAGATGCTCTTATGGTGGAGTACATTGCCAACATGTGCGCATGAGTTGCCATGTGTGGGAGATTCGAATTTTATGGAAAGCTTGGGAGCAATGGAGTGGTGCATACTTAGATCAATGTCAAAGTCTTTTGACTTGGACATTTGATCATAACCATATGAGGCATATTTTAACCAATGCCTGCAACCAATGTAATTGAATATAATTGAATTCTGGTTACCTGGAATCTAGGACAGTTACTGGTATGCAATTCAATGGCACTTCAAACGACACTTCAAACAACATCTCATTCGGCACCTCATCCGACACTTCATTTGGTACCCCTGTGTTAAGTCCATTTTCGCCTCTTAGAATGGATAGCTTGCAATTTTGAAGTGTTTTTGACAACCATTGTGGTTAATGAGCAGAGGCAAAGTGCTCCATGCTCACTCATTCTTCTTGCATATGACATATAATGTCAAAACCTATAATGAACGGGTTATAGAAAGCATAAAACATGCATTGTCAAACCTACAGTATGCAGCTTGTAATGGAAGATAACCAATAAAGAGTGGTATGTTAAGCATGAGTTCAGTAATGTATAGCACACATGAGTTAAGAATTTAAAAATAACATGACTATCAATGTAATAACCTGTATCATGGTAATAATAATACAAAAATTCTTGCAAAGACTCTTCTCTCTAGGCAATGATCATTTGTCAGCTCATGAACCCCTCCCCCACACCTAAGTATTGTGATACCTCACAATAAAAAGTATAGGAAACTAGTCAGTATCCCCCAATAGTCAAAGATTTATAGTATGTCAAGTGTAAAGATAAAATTTCATAGCTTGGTCTGACGAGACAGTTAGAATATTACCCCACCTATAGGATAAGAGATCCTATATATAGATAAGAAGAGGTAGGAAAGAGAGTTTCAAGATAGTCTTAGAGTCATTTCCAAATGGAAAATTGATGAGATTCATTAACCTTAGCTTAACCACACATACTCCATGTCAGTTTTGTCTGCAAGTAATGTCGTACATCAGGACAAATTCAGATTTATTATTTATTTTTGTCAGATCATCATTTTCGCTAGGTAGAATGCCCCGCTTCCAGCAAGCCTGTTCAGTACTTCGGTGGGTTTACCTAGTCATACCACAGGCCAGTACTCACTTCCAGCAGACCTATTCAGTATCCCAACGAGTTAGCCTCTTAAACCCTCAGAGATTGGTCCTCCATCTTTTAAGATTTTAATATAAGATTGCTTATGCAAGAAGATGGGGGAACATCTCTGAAATAACTTTTTCTTTCTTTTATTTTTAATTTGGATGGTATTTATGTTAGAGGATGAATTTCCGTTATATTATTAGTGGGTTTCCTGATGTAAGGGGTACTTAAGAAGACATGGCCTGTCTAAAGATATGATATAATCAAGCTATTTAGTGTGTAGTGGATGGTACCATCGAGAAGGAACAGAAAGGTATCTCTAGGCTCAACTAACTTTCTTCTTTTGTAATTATGATGATGTTTCCATGACTAACTGCTAATGAGACCTCCTTGTTACTCTTTGATAAAGACACTTGACTTACTTACTGAGGTTTCTTGGAAAAATTGTACGAGAGACTTCTAGGGTTGATAGTTATGGTATCACTTCCGTATACAGTGGTGAAGAGTTTCAAGAGAAACTGCTTTAGAATGCCTTAAAAAATGAGAATGTTTCCAAAAATACGGCTAACTACAGTAAGTCAATATTCATTTGATGCTTTAATAGACACAAAATTCAAGTATAACAATGTTTTGAAGAAAGATCTTTGAAACTGTGTACTCCTAGTGAAATAAATACTTACAGAAACCTCTAGAGTTGCCTTATTAACAAAATTCAAAAACTATTTACATATATACAGTAGGAAATATTAAAAACTTTTCAAGAACAAGGGGGAGCTTCCCCATCTACTAAGGCCAGTGCCTTGTCAGTTGACATAACCTATAGAAAATCTTCTCTGGAAATGGGCTTATGATAAAATTTAAGTCGGTGTCCATTTACCACAAAGGATACTTGTCCATCATCAATTGTTTTAATTTTTACAGCTCCATTTTCATATACAGTGTCTACCCCGTAAGGGCCCAACCAATGGGTGGTAAGTTTACCTTTGAAGTTTTTGAACCGGGAATCAAACAACAGGGCCCAATCACCAGGCTGGAAGTGTTTCTTTTTAATAAACTTGTCATGCCACTTGCTCCTCTGGTTTTGGACCAATATTGTTCGTTGGATGGAATCTTTCCTGATTTCATCCAACTCATTCAACTATAGGGATCATTTCTTCTGAGCCTCATCTAGGTTCAATCCTAATTTTGCGGCAATACGAAAGGTCTTTAGTTGGAATTCTATTGGTAAAAGTACTTGTTTCCCATACACTAGCTCATAAGGGGTATGCCCAGTGGTATTTTTCTAGGTAGTTCGGTATGCCCACAAAGCCTCTGGGATCCTATCATCCCAATCTCGGTGATGTAACTAAATAGTCTTGGTCAAGATGGCTTCCAGAACTTTGTTTTTGGATTCTACCTAACCATTGGCTTGCGAGTGGTATGGAGAAGATTTACAATTTTTAATCCCATATTTCTCTGTTATCTCTTTCATCAACTTGGAAGTGAATTGAGTTCTTTGGTTGGTAACAATTTCACAAGGGAAACCGAAGCGGGTAAAGATGTCTTCATAGATGCATTCGACAACAAAATTCTTTGTGGCCCTAAATAGGGCTTTTCCCTCTACCCATTTGGTGACATAGTCTGTACAAACCAAAATATAGTTCTTCGTATGGGACATGGGTGAAATTGGTCCTACAAAGTCGAGGGCCCATTTTTCAAAGGGTTCTATCATAACTTGGGCATGTAAAGGCATTTCGTTAGTTGACATAGGTCTACCTATCATTTTACAACTATCACAACTTCTCACATACTTGGCAGCATCTTTGAAAATGCTAGGCCAATAGTAACATGAATGTAACACCTTATATGTTGTACGTTTGTCAGAGAAATGGCCACCACATGGTCCATCATGACAACTTCGTAGTATTTCAGGTACCTCATCCTCTCGGACACATCTACAAATAATCAAAACAGGACCTGTGCGAAAAAAATCATGATCAACCCAAGAGTAATTAGCACTCGGTGTAATAATTTTTCGCTTTTCATGAGGTGACAAATGAGACGGTAAATTCCTAGTGGCCAAATAGTTTTCTATATCCGCAAACCATGGGGTATTGATAGAAAGGGAAAAAATATGCTCATCTGGGAAAATATCATCTACAGGGATATCATCATCCTCATTCTTTATGCGGGAAAGAAATCCAGCTACTACATTATCCTTTCCAGTTCGGTCAAGCACAGTAATATTAAATTCTTGCAATAACAAGAGCCACCTAGTCACTCGGCCATTAGTTATAGGTTTATTCATGAGGAATCTAATGGTGGAATGATCAGTGTGTACAAATACTTCATAACCTGTAATGTAATGAGGAAAATTGTTAATAGCATGAACAACTGCCAAGAACTCTTTCTCAGTGATTATGTAGGTCAACTCGGAAGGAGACAAGTTCTTGCTTACAAAATAAATGGCATAGGACTGTTGGTCCTCTTTCTGCCCTAATACCCCTCCTATTGTTGTGTCGGAGGCATCAGTGGATATATGAAATGGAAGAGTCCAATTGGGCCCTCTAAGAACTGGTGCCACATACAGCTTAGCTTTCAGGGTTTCAAAGGCAGTTTGACACTGCTCAGTCCAAACAAAATAAACATCTTTTATCAATAATCCAAACATAGATGCAGCAATCTTTGTAAAATTTTCAATAAACCGTCGGTAATATCCAGCATGTCCAAGAAATATTCTCACCTCTTTCTGAGTCTTGGGGGGTGGAAGTCTAATAATGACCTCAATCTTTGCAGGATCGACTTTTATTCCTTTAGATGAAACATGATGTCCTAGAACCACTCCTTCAGTTAGCAAGATTTTGCATTTTTCGTGACTTAGGGATAGGTTCATTTCCTGGCATCTGATGAGGACTTTTTCTAAGTTGTCTAAGGCTTCCTGGTAAGTGTTTCCATAAACTGTGAAGTCATCCATGTAGACCTCCACACAATCATGAATAAGATCAGAAAATATCCCTAATACTGCTCGTTGAAATGTGGCAGGAGCATTACACAATCCAAATGGTAAGACCCTATAGGCATAGGTACCCCAAGGATAGGTAAAGGTAGTCTTGTCCTAGTCTTCGGGTGCTATAAGAATTTGGCTGTACCCGCTGTACCCATATAGAAAGGAGAAATACTTCTTTCCAGACAAGGTATCTAGCACTTGGTCAATGAAAAGAAGAGAAAAGTAGTCTTTCAGAGTGGCCTTGTTGAGTTCCCAGAAATCAACACAAATTCTCCATTTCCCAGTCACTTTCTTTGGAACCACTAAAAGCGAGGGTACCCACATACTGTCAGAGATGGGATAGATAAATCTGACATTTAACAACTTATGGATTTCCTCCTTGACTATATCTTTGAGTGTTGGGTTCATCCTTCTCTGGGGTTTCATAACAGGTGTCACTTCCCCCTGGGTATATATGTGATGGATGCATGTGTTAGGGTGTATACCCTTCATGTCAGTGTATTACCAGGCAAATGCTTCTGATTTTTCTTTAAGGATATCTACTAATTTTTTATGTTGGTCTGTATCTAGCCCAAAGTTTATATGTAAAATTTTCCCTGGACTAATATCGTAGGGCATAGTATAAGACATGGCAGACTCATCGATTTCGAAAATAAAAGATGTCGAAGACAAAACAGATGGATCTAATTGTTCTTGAAATTCTTCCCCAAACATGTACGCAAATTGGATCTAATAGCATAAATGAATTGGTTTAGCACATTTTCTGGTGTATGCTCTTGAAGTGCCCTTGCATGATCACTAGGAAATACGTGTTCTTCCCAATCTTCATTCTTGTATGGACATTCAATCCACCATAGATTCTCCATAATAGGTTGAGCTGGAGGGTAAATGGTAAGCTTCTAGATAGAGAGACCATTTGAGATGGTCATTTCTCCTTCTCTACAGCCAATAAATGCATTGGTTGTGGCTAGCCAAGGTCTTCCCAAAATAACGGGATGGCCTCAAGAAGGATCCTTTGAATGAATGACAAGAAAATCTACAGGGTACTCCCATGAGGCTAAAGTAACCATGACATCATCTAAAATCCCTTTAGGTATAACCCTAGTCTTATCTGCTAATTCCAAAATGGTTGGGGTAGGTCGAAGAAGAGTTTGTAATTGTAATTGTTCCAAGGTAGTAGCGCTCATAACATTGATGGCTTCCCCTAGGTCTATGAGAGTGTTTTTGATGGAGACCTCCTTAATGGTTATGGTCACTACCGGGTTTCCTAGATTCCCATACTTTGCTAGCTTTGGCTTCTCTGATATGTACTCAGAGAGTTCTGCTACCAAATGTACTATAGGGGGGTCCTTTTGCTTCCTACCTAGCTTCTTAATACACAATTCTTTGACTACCTTACTATATATTGGAATGTCCTTAATGGATTGAAGCAGAGGAATCTTGACACAAATATTATTCAATTCATTCAAAATGTCAAATTCCGGTCTGGTGGTAGGTTTCTCGATTACCAATCGGTCTGGATAAGGAGGGATCTTTGTAATTTGTGAAGGTTCATTTTTGGGAAGCTTGGGTTCTTGATTCTTTGGGATAATAACATCTTCCCACCTAGTGTCATCCATGGGTTGTTAGGTGGTTTCTTCTTCTTCTTCTTCCTGGATGACTATTGAAGATCTTTACCTATCTAGAACTTTTCTCGATCTTAGTTGAATTTCCTGTAATGGAACAGGAGCAATGACATATGTCGGGAAGGCTTTCATCTCAACATTGTTAAGAGGTTAAGGGGGATTATTATTGGGGTTCGGCACTAGCTGTGTCGGTAAAAGTGTCGGTTTTGGGGAGCTTGCATTCTGAAATTGTAGCGGTTGTTGTTGTGGGATAGGAGGTAAAGGTGCTGGAACAAAACCTGGAAAAAGTTGTAGAGTGTTCGATGAGAACTAAGGAAATGGATGGTTGTACATAGGGATAGGTGGATCTTGAGGGTTTCCTTGGTTGTGTCCTCCCCTCCATCCTTGAATCCAAGGATGTTGGTACTGAGTAGACCAGTTTTTCCAACTTGGTGAGTTCCACTGTTGTTGTTGATAATAGGGTGGAACGTGAGACTGTAGATCTAGGTATGTGGGTTGATTCCTAGGCTACCATGGCCTCCTATGTGCATAAGAAGACTCCCCAAGGTCTCCACTCCTATAGACGACTAATAAACCAGGAAAATATGGACATTTCTCAGTTGAGTGGCCTTCTGTACAGAAGCCACAATCTGAAATGTTATCTAATGGGCATTCCCTTGGGGAATGCTTCCTTCTGCATCTTGGGAAATATATGCTCATTGTTGCATTCTCCTCCTCCTGTTTCTTTTTGAGTTTAAGGGTGTCCAACTGGGAACCTATTGTGCTTAGGATGTCTGTCTTGAAGTTTTCTAGAAGGTTCCCTATCTCTGCTCTTGTAATACCACCTGAACTAACTGGTTTTAAGCTTCTATTGTAAGGGTCCTGAACATTCTTTCATGTTTTGGCTCTACTCCTTGAGTAGTTTTTACACATTTCACATATTTTAGTAGATGGTTTATGATAAATATCACATGATGCCATCAAGTTAAGCATCTCTAAATATTCTTCTGAAATTCCCTTAAGTAAAAGAGCCCTAACCGCATCCTCTGGGAGGTCATGGTATTTTGACTTCTGGGATATATAACCAAATATTTCCATATAGTCTTCAAGGGTCTCGTCTTCTAACTGTTGGACTTTAAATATGTCATTACGAGACTCTTTGGTCTTGCAGTAGTCTTGGTACTTCTTAAGAAAGATGTCTTTCATGGATTCTCAAGACCCAATAATGGATTCTCCCAACCCCATGAACCATCTTAATGTAGAGTCTTTGAGGGTGGCAGGAAAGATTTTTAATTTTGGGGTATCTTGCACATAGTTGTAGCTCCTGCACAAGATGTCAAATTCAAATAGGAAGGTGTTTGGATCTTCACTATTTTTACTATAAAAGGTAGGTAGTGCCGAGAGAGAAATATTCTTCATGTTGACATTTGGAGTGGTGTCTAAAATCGGAAATCCGAAGGTAGTTTCGGTTTGGTTTCCAGTTTCTTCTTCCTCCCCATGTCTTACATTGTTATGGTCCTCCTAATCACCCATATTGGCTTGGTTTCCAAAAAGAGAGTACCTAAGTGATTTTATCTTTGAAGAGAACAAAGTTTCTCTCTGATGAAAAGGTCTTCCTACTGATTGGATGTCTGGGACTCTACTCGAGTTGGTTGAGATTATCGGTGCCAAATTTTCTGTGTCAATTTGAGAGATAATTACATTGGTTGAGCTACCAAACAAAAGATTCACCTGTTCAGGGTCTATGATGTCCTTAAAATTAGAGTCCCCTGGTGGTGGTGTAAAAGAAAAGGTTGTATTGTTTGGTTCTGTGGAAGACTCGAGTGGTATTTCCTCTTGTCCTAGTATGATTGATGCTTCAATTTCTTTTTATATAGTGCTCCCTGTGTTAGTCCCTTAAGAGACTATTTTATCTCTTTGGGTTGAGCTAGCTCCTGTTTTTCATTATCGGTCTGCGGATTTTATAAAAGGAACTTTCCTTCCCCCAAAGAGATCGGAAGGAACCTTGGTTGAAAGGTCTGATTTTGATTTAATGTATCTACCTTCTGGGTTTCTAGGCCTATTCATGAAAGAAAGCAAAAACAAAAACAAAAGATACCATTTGATTCTTAGGTCTATTCATGAAAGCAAACAAAAAGAAAAACTACTATTGGGTTTGGGGGAACCTGCTATAGAAGATGCGCAGGTTCTTACGTTTTGTCTTAAATTTCTCCTTCCACCAAACTAATGATAAGGTCTAAGGATGATCTAATTCCTAATTACTTCTTACCTTATGACAACTCCCTGGCAACGGCACCAAAATATTAGGTGATTTATATGTACTAAAAAAGACACTAAACTACCCTCAATTAAATTGTCAACTGGGGGTAAGTAAACTTATAGTTGTAGCAAAATATATGCCAAAGGTAAAAGGTTGGTAGGAGTATAGTCTAACTAAGGAAAGCATCTATCTAGGGATAATCTACTCAAGAAAACATATCTAATGAACAAACCCTACTAGGCAAAATGAAAACTAGGTAACCTAAGCACTTTTGGGCCAAGGACTGATGGATAGTTCCTAAGAAAGAAAGTAAAAACCCTATTCAAAGCAAACTAGTTCATGACAATAAGAAAAGGTAAACTACTAAGCATACTAAGCAAATGACAAAAGAAAACTTCTTTAACTTTCCAACCTACATTCAATGAGAAACTACCATGTGAAATAAATTAAATAAGCAAGTAAGCAAAAGCACATATCTAACCTATTAAAGCAAATAGACAAGTAAGCAAAGACACCTAACTAACCTACTAAAACAAAAGAGCAAGTAAGCAAAAACAACTAAAGCAAATAGGCAAGTAAAACTTCTCATTGGAAAACTATTTAGCCTAAGAGGCAAGTGGACTAAATTCCTAAGGAAAAATTATTTCTAATGCGTGAAAGGAAATCTAAATTCTCAATGCAATACATGAAAGGAAATCTATTCTACTGAAAGAAAGAAAGACTACCAACTAAACTTATGAAAATAGGAAACTATCTCTTCTAACTTATGAAAGCAAGAAACTATCTTCAATCTATGAAACACTCAAATGTAATGTTGGTTGTTGTTTGAATTCCTTTAGTGGTGACGGATGATATCTTGATGACACTTGACAACAAAGGACAGTTCGTCGCACCACCAGGACCTCCACAAACCTCAGCCCGAAGAGCCCAAGCCCTTCCAACTCCCTCGGGAGTCTTCTACCCACAGTTATAATTCCACGCGATCCTCCCTTCGGAAATCGGGGGATCAGGTCTCGTGATATCACGAGATTTGTGACACTGCTTCCAGTCACTCAACCGCCGCAATCCCGAAAGTCGATAGTCAACGGTCAATCCTCGGGGTATCGCTACTCGGGATACCGAGTTCTTATATTCCAAATCCCCGAGTACCAAAATGCCGATCCCCGATGTGAGGCCACCTGTCCTCCACTGAGTCTCACGGGGCCCACACAGCCACGTTAATATCGGGACTTCGCGGATCGCGGATCCACTATACCAAACTCCCTGCTGTTGGAA
>SNQJ01S0045191.1:25813-47376 GCA_010110895.2 Picea sitchensis | reverse complement strand
TGCCTATATTCGTTTTCCCTCCTGGAAGATGAAACTGTCTAATCTACAGCTAACCCTATCTACCAGCATTTAAAACTATTAAATGCCTCCTTATCTACACTATATTACAAATGCGCTCAGCTTTGAATGCCTTTAGTAAATGGCGGCGCAACAATACCAAGGTGAAATTAAAAATCAAAAAGGTTTACTGGCTTGTCCAGCTGTACGTTCTCTTTCTCCTCGTGTTGGCTCATATAATGTATTGCGGGTGTTGCGGATGCTCCTGCATCATAAGCTCAATACTAATTTCAATGGAAAAATGAAAGGAGTGAAGTAAACAGTCCAATACAAACTTAGCCATGATAAAAAGTAATGTTAAATACCCTGCATGTTCATGTATAAACCATCAACAACATAAGAAGATTATCATTATTTAACTAAGAAGTTTAATTGCATTTTAATCTATGAAAGGAAGTTGTGTGAAATAAAACTATACTGTGTTTATTTTAATCATTCAAGCTATGATAAGAAAATGAATTAAAAATAGAAATTAAACTATGCTTATCACAAAGTAAATTGACAATTAACCAACAACTAAACAAATGAATTCTATCTAAAACTAAGGCAAGCAAACTATGATTAAGAACTAGAATTAAATCTATCCATCCATCAATGATCTTTGTCAAATGAAACCCAAATAGAACTCTGTGTTATTCTAAAAACAACTATGTTTTAAACTTGATTGTAAGATCATAAATAAAAGTGTAATCTGATATCTAGATGCATATGGGGTTACTGTAGAGACTTGAAATTCTATCCCTAACCTACAAAACTAATTCATGCTAACATAACGCATCACACTAACTTGCAAAGGAACAATAAAACAATTAAATCGCAGCTAGCTAATTAGAACATAAAATAAATTATGAAATGTATAAACAACACACTAATCATCACTAGACTACTGGTGGGGCCCCCATCAAGTCGTGTCTACCCTCTACAAGCACACCACGAACTTCAACAGGCCGAATTCACCATGAAAGTCAAAAACGCAGTTCTATCACTATTCTTGCAATGTGAAAAATGAAAAACAGAGTACAACGAGTTTATCTCCAATCTGATGGCTATTCTACTTGCTTAACAATCTAATGATCATCCTGGTAGTATTTATAGGTTTACAACCTAGGTGGTCAACCACAGGAGGGTCGAACCACCTCTAAATTCGGAAATTTACAATAAATGTGTCCATAACTAACAAAACGGAGGAAACCAATAATTGGCCTCTTTGGACAATTGAAATCGAGTTGTCTTGATCTTAGTAGCTAGAGGGGGTGATGACAAACAAAACCCATGTTCCCGATTTGTCCATCACTGGCCACCAATACCATAACCGCCAACTTGCCTTGCATCTTTATGCAATACTGGGTGCTGGAACGAGTGTCGGATTGAGTACCAGAACGAGTGTTGGATCAAGTGTCGGATCAGGTGCTGGACCAAGAAACATGGTGCATTTTTCCCTGTAATAGAAAAAAAACATGAATTAACTCTTGGAAACCATAAAAGATGATAAATTAAACTTGATTGAATCACGAAACACGAATTATACGTACCTCATGTCGATTATACCATTTTATCATAAAATTCTTCAAAAAGCTCCTCTGAAAGATAAAACCGCATATGTACATATGGAAAAAAGTGTATAATAATGTCATGAAAATGATCATATCTCAGGATCAACGGGTATCAAAGACTCTGAGTGACATCTGGTTCTAAACGACCATGGGGGTATACACAGGTACATCCAAAAATAAATGGAGTGTCTAAACATATCGTCACTGGGATTTTCTTATCAATATGTTGTCATTGGTCAAAATAAAGAATAAGTTTAAGAAACAAAGCAAGAGGGAGTTAGGGTTTGCAAATTTGGAACAAATGAAGCATGGTAAAGGTGGCCCTAACTCATAGAATAGAAAACCTCAATGCAAGAAATCCAAGTCGCAAGAAACTAAGGGTAACAAGAAGATGAAGAAGGACACTTGAAAGTGTTGGGACTTCCACAAAATTCCTTGGAACAATATCGATGAATGTCACTCAAAACATACATTGGTGATTGAGCTCAAAGAAAAGGAACCAATCCTCCACTTGGAATATAATTAAGAAAAAATAAAAGGAAACATATCATTGATGTATAACCCACTGCTACAATCGTGACCACAACAATCCAACTAGAAGAACTAGAGGAGCATAAGGAGGGGGAGAACCTTTTGTATTCATATATGTGGGTGAAGGGGACCCCACTACAATTTTTGTTGATAGCAGAAGAAAAAAAAACCTCATCTTAGCAGAGGTCTGTAAGCAATTGGATTTGTCGACAACACCACACCCATATCCATAAAACATTGGATGGCTTCACCAGGGATCAGATCTCTACGTTAGCCAACAATGTCGCTTGTCTTACAACATCAAGCCCTTCAAGGATGAGGTATTGTGTGATGTTTCCCCACTAGAAGTCTATGATGTTTTTTTAGGCTCGCCATATATGTGGAAGCATCATGTTATTTATGAGTCTCATCCCCACAGTGTCATTGTTACTCTGGGGGGTTAGCTCTACAGGGTACCAAAGGTAGTCTTGACCACTGTCTTAGGAAACTAGTGCCGCAAAGTAGTCTCTCATACCACAAATTTTATCATATTCATGATCCAATTAGAAGGTGAATAGAAGGACATTGTGACCACTATAACCTTCATCCAATACCTTTATATCCAGTAGAATCAGGTTAACAATATTGCATAAGAGAAAAAATATATTCGGGATTCACCTACGGGGGTGCCTCCACACCGCCCAGTCAAGCAAAGATATAATAGATCCCTTCATATATCTATTGGCAACTGCCATTTTCGAGCATGCTTGTGGTTCCAACCATTATCCCCCATTGATATAGCTCTTCTTGCTTCATCTTCACTGATAGATTCCTCCCACACTCAGACCAAGGAAGATCATGCAGCCAGTTCTGTTGAATAGGTCCAATACCTCCACCAACATGTTCATGACATCCTTCCCTAGGTCAAGTACAATAAAAAACAACTACTTTATCAAGGCAAGCGACTCACCAAGATTCATATTTAGCAAAAGTTTGCCCATATCCTGAGGGAACTTGACGCAATGGGGACCATTGCTTCCTAGGGGGGGAGGACTCATCCAAGTCAAAATTGGTGTCCATCCACCTATTCCACCAAATCACCATGGTTATTATTTCTTTTTACCATCAGGAATATACACCCATGGTATTTAGTGGGAAAAAGAATAATAATAAATGGAGAAAATCCTTGTGCGTAATTTTGTTTTTTAACCCATGGAAATTCACCCATGGTTTTCTTGTAGACCATGGTATTTTCCCATGGTATTTGAAAAACAAAACACATAACAATTAAATAATGAAAATGCATGACTCCTACGAGGACCCCATAATTACTATATATATGGGCCTCTCATTGTAAAAGAGATCATTCCATTCATGATGTAGTTCTAAATATTCTTCCATTTAATAAAAAAAAAAATATTTCTTGCCACTTTATTTTCCTTATTTCATTTACTCTATTTTGTCACATTACTTTCCCTTCCCATTTCATTCCTTTTACAATCTGGATCAATGTGAATTCTGGAGCATTATGGAGCATTTTTGGAGCATTCTGGAGTTGAATATTGAAGAGCCAATACCAATGGATTGTAGGATATTGAGATGTGAGTGTACTTTGAGAGGCACCCTTCTCTTGTGTTTCCTAGACCCATATCGAGGGTGACTTGTTGTTGATATTTGGAGAAACAAGTCAATGGTTGGGTGGAACGTCCTTCCCAACTATAGTTAGTTGCGCAAATTTTTTGGAAGACAATTTTTTATCTAATTTCTAAGTTTTCTTATGAGTTTTATGGTTGTACATTTTATCCTGTGTATAAGAATGGTTTTATGTGTTGTTGTAGATGTTTTATTAGTTGCATTCATGTTCATTTAGAATGTTGTAGATGAATTTAATTATGGGTATCAAAATCTAGTTACATATGTGTATAATTGTAGCTGGTAAGCTACAGGAAATGAGCTAGCAAGAAAAATTTCGAATTTTATGTGTATTTTCCACAAGTAATGTTCCTTGGTTAAGCTGGGGAACGTTACAGTACTCAGTCAAACAATGTCTTTGGTAATCGAATAGAAAGGAATGTCTCCATGGATATGAAGGACAACCAACCTAAAGGGAAGCATGTAGTTAGGTAGGACTAGCACAACTATAAGAGGAATACCCCAAGTCCACATAAATCAATTGAGAAGGATCAACATCAGAAAAAAATTGTTACAGCCTTATTTCCACCCTATGGGCATATGCAAGACCCGTTGATGCTTCATTATTTAGACACACTTATTTACCCTGGATTGCACTTATTTTGAGAGAGGTCACACTCTGATCCATTAGCAGAGTGCGACCAGTCATGGGCTACATCACTATCAGCACACAATTGTTTTATGGTTGCACTATTGACATCTCGTGATCGCCTTGTATCCTTCTATAATTGGGGATTTTTGAGGAGGTCAACGCTATGTGAGTGGTTTATCTCATGATATGTGGTTACGAACGCTTAATCTAGTCTAGGTTCACTGAGTTCTATAAATATAGAAGCATCCCCTAGTATCCTCCACCAATCTATATAAAGAAGGCCTTCCAAGGGAAAGAAGGGGAAGAATCATTTACAGGTACATGTTGCAGAAATTTCAGTGGAGCTCTTCTACAAAGATCATTCCTCATATAAGATCAACCTTTCTTGTGTGAGGGTTGAGGATCTATAGAAATGACTTAGGGGCACTACATCATGACTCAAGGTATGACTTCAATGATGTATTTTTCCTTCAATTGATCTACATATATATATCTATGTGTTTTCCCCTTCACAAATATGTTGTATTCATATTTGTATGGTAGATATGATCTTTCCCTAGGTAGATTAGATTAGATCTAGAATAAATTTGGATTTCCTAATGCTTAAAAGGATTTGTAGATTAAATTTGGATTTCCAAATGCTTAAGGTGTTCCATTACTAAATCTTTTTCTAAGTTCTGGATTTTTTTATCTCATGTAGACATTGGAGTGTGCTTGCTAGAATCACTACCAATATCACACAACTCTTTGATTTTTGTTTGTTGGTTTGATCTACATATCCATATTCCTAAATTAAAGAAAATTGCATTTCAAAAAGAACAAAAGAATGAAAAAAAAAGTGCTAGGGTAAAGCTTTTGAGTGCTTTCAAAGAGAAGTGAATTGGAGTGTTTCATGTTTAAGTATATTGTTTATTTATTTATCTTGTATTACATGGTTGCTGAGTGATTGTGAGGTTATCTCTTTTATTGTAAAATCTGAAAATAAAGAATTGTCTTCCTTTCCATAGATAGAATTCATTGAAAGTGAAAGTTGCATATTTTGCATACATTTTTTATCTTCTTTGGATTGGATAAGAGTCAAAACATCATTGAAGTTGCATCCACTCCCTTGAGTAATAAACATCCATAAGAAAAACAACACTTAATTTAAAAAAATATTAGACTCTTTCTATTTATAACAAACCAACATAGATTAGGATTTACAGCCTTGGTGTAGGATTGGAGAGTAAACTCTCCAACGCCACGTAAATTGAACCTAGAAGTCACTAGTGAGAGTGAAAATATATTATCACAATGTGTGTGTCGGGAAGCTCCTCTAACACAGGATTTAAGCATGAGGTCGCATTCAGACAAATAGGGTGATATTCCCTCTCTGCTTGTCTAGGTGTTTGCTAGATTGTTCTGACTACTATGTGTATGGGGGTTTTGGAAGTGCCCATACCTCTCTATGAGGTAGAGCTATTGAATATTTGGGCTTAATTTCCCTACCCATATGTGTGGTTGGACCTTATATTTTTCATATTTTCACTGATTGTGAGGTGGTAACCATAGTGGAATTTCCTAGGTATCTACATAGGTGACTATAGGTGGGAAGTTCCTACGGTACCTGGGGCAGATGTTGAACCTATGTTTAATTTCCCACAAAGGGTTCCCACCTTAATAAAGGGTAATTGCATCGGTAAGGGTTTTTATGTGTGGATTATCATAACGTTTCCTCACACCTTCACTAGCCATTATTTTGGAGACATGACATCCCCCAGAGGGATGGTTTTTGGATGGTCCCTTGATCCATTAGTTGGCATCATATTTATATCCTATATTTTTTAGGGGTGTTTCATTTAGTCCCGAGTCTACTTTTTCCATAGGTCACCATGGTTTAAAAACTGCTTCATTGATCCCATCAACAATGTGGACTTGCACCTATAACAGTGGAACAACCACCTCTTAAATGAAGAGAGGTAGGTCATAGAGATTATAAACAATATGGAAGAAGGTCTGAGAAGAATGATAACATGGAAGTTGAAGTGGACAATGAAACTCCCCCACCTCATTTTAACCCTCCTTTGATTGATCCTAGAGATCACGTACTCATCTAGGTTAGGGAACTCTTTAGTGAGCATTTTTATTTTTTCAGTGATCCTTGCATCATGTCTAGCCTAAGTGTTTCATCTAGTGTGGATAATCCTTCAATCCCATCGATGATAATTATAGGAGGAAACCCCCCTGATGTCCTCCTTTCCATCCCTTAATGTCATTGCACCTACACTATCTTTTCCCATTTCATCAATTGTCTCCATTTTGGGGATGTTGTTTGTAACTACCTTCCTTCCATGAGTATACCTAGAATAAGAACACACATCCCATCTGTTGTGATGCCCACATATGGATATCCATCCAATTGGGGTCCAAGCCTTGGTTTCAACATAGGAATTGGATATCCCTCCAACTTTGGCATCCTTATAAGCAACCTACTAAATCCAAAATGTTGGTTTTCCCTTTGGATGGAATGTGTCTAGTGGGTTTGGGGATGCTCTAGCCAAGCTAGGGGTAGCAATTTTTCTGGGGGATTCAACATCCCATGGGGTAGCACACTAATTCTTGGAATCTCTCATCCTTCCACATATACCTTTGTTCCTTGGGGAACTCCCCCCTAGGGGAAATTATGGTATAGGGAGTAGTGAACCGTCCAATCATGCCATTGTTCTTGGGGGAATTCCCCCTAGGGTAAATTACACTCAATGGGGTCCATGTCGTCTCTTGAAGGCAATCCTTTTGGAGGATTGTACGATCCTAGAAGAAGTAATGTTTATGGGGTTCACTTTATCCCTGGAGGCAATCCTCCTAGGGGAATGTATGGTCCCAATATAATTCATTTTCTTTGGATTTATTCCATCCCTAGGGGGAATAACCATTTTGAAAGCTTGAATCCCATCGGAAATGTAAACATGGGAGGACCTCAAGATCCATCTGGTCCATACGATTCTTCATCCTCTACCCAGTATTCATTTCCTAACATGTCGTTGCCTTTCTTGGTGACAATAGAGTTGTTGAAATTGTCATATTTGACAAATGACCCCATCCTCCACAACTTGTTATGATCGACCATAACTGTCAAGTTGCCATTGGACATGCCAAAGTTTGACAAAAAATCAGGAGAAGACTCATCCACACACATTATGACTTAACACCTATGGTGTTCATCCAACTCCTTGACGGATGAAAATGTGTGAATACATATTTTTCGGAGATCTTGATTAGAGGTGCAACATAAAGTGGTATATCAAACTTAATCGTGCTTCCTTCACTAGCTTCAATGGCTTTCCCATGGAATTTATAATGCATTTTCAATTACCCATTAGGTATGAGACCGAGACAGTACTATTGACATATCTACACCAAGATACCTCCAACCACATTTTGGATCACATTGATTAGCGGAGGCGGTGACTTGGGATGATCAAAATCAATATTCCTAACCAACTCCCCATGAATTGGTTTACCAAAACCCTCTTTCCATCTATCGCCAAGGATATTTCTATGGTAGAGGCAGTTACTAAGGAGTAATCAATTTTACATGCCTAGCATTTAGACTTGATATTTTCTCATTCTAACACATTATATGATATTGATCCTGCATGCTCTGAGGCCATCAATTGATCCTCATAAACCAAACCCAGGACCCCATGCCAATGGTGTGGTTGGTTCTATTTCTAATGCATCTATGGGATAGTTAGTCAGACAGTTGGGTCAAATGCACATTTATTCACACCCACTAGATACTACACCCACCACTCCAACTTCTCAAGTTCCCACTCAAACCTTTGAGGTAATTTCGGTGCAATCGACGCAACCAACGAATCCTCAGCAACTTGGAGAGAAAAGGAAAAATAAGAAGAATAATTCTAACAATGAGCATGGAAATCCTCATACGCAAAACAATAATGGGGGGGGCATGAAAGAGAAGAAAAATAATAGGTTTCCTTGCAATACTTGTGGGGAATACCATCCTACTCACTAGTTTCCTAATATGGATGAAATTAATCGATACGTTTCCCAACAAAAGGCTCCCTTGTAGTCTATTTTTTTTACTCATCCATTCCCTCCCCAACCACAACAAATGGTTGCATCAAATATTTCCCCTCCACAAGGTGTTGGCACAGGGGCAGACCCAGGGTCCATCTACAACAGCGCACCAACAAGCCTTAACTATTGGCCCTTTCGGCAGCACCTATGAAACAGTTGCAGTCTCACCCGAAGTATCTATAGGGGGTTTAAGGACACATGTGTCTACAACCAGAGGAAATGCAGAGTGGATTCACAAAAACAATGCACATCCACCTAGTTATTCTTTATCTTCCTTAAACCTACTACGCAAGTTATATATAAGATATAACACAATATCACAATAGCATCATATCAAATGACAAAGAACACAATGTCAATCACACATAACACAAGATATGCGTGGTTCACACTCTCTCTAGGGCTACGTACATAGAACTGTGCTTTATAATATAGTAGGGTAAAGCATATAGTTTTATCTGTGCTCTTAGCTTGCAGATCTCTCCCTCTTTCTCTTCTTCTCTATCTCCCTTCCCTATGCACCCAGATGTAGGTTCAATCTTCACACCCTGCTGAAGATCTTACAACACTGACTTCTCACCCAACACAATACTTCTCTCCCAACAACAATCACTCATCATAATCTAACCATCTCTATCTAACCCATCCCAGGTCCTCTTGACCTTTTTTTTATACATTACAATAGCTCACCGACAACCTTAGGCCGAGACCTAAGTGTAAAAACCCTAAATACCAAAGCCCTAGGTCAACTTGACCCACATTTTTAGGGCTTCACCAGCTTATCTTTCCTTCTTCCTCACAAGGTGCTCCAAAGAATCCATTGACATCTTCTTTCGCTTGTTGAGTTGTCCATGATCCATATTCCTTTTCGATCTAATCTCCTCATCCAATGTCTTGCTTTCTCTTACTTCGCTCCATCTTTTATGCTCTTTTTCTCACTTTGACCTAGTATTAGCCACTGTGTCTTTCGCGCAGTTCAGATTTTTCCTTTTCTTCCTTGATCTTCGCTTGCTTCCATAAACAAGGGCCAACAAGCCCCCAACACTCACCTGTGACTCGTCCTGAGGCACTTTAGGTCTGGAACTTATCTTTCACTTCGACTTCAGACTGCGCAGGGAAGCATGTGATTTATGCTATGTCCCTCCCTTTTGTGTGCAGACTGTATTTTCTGTGTTTGGTACCCAGTTTCAATTGCACTTGGTACCTAGACCCTTTTCCTTATGCTTTTACTGTTAGCTGCGAGGCATCTAGTTGTCATAATAAAAATTCCAACCAGTTTCCATTCACCAAACCTTCCTTCCATTCTCCATTCAAAGTATTCAACTGTGTAGCTCCTCCTTATGTAACATAGACAACCTCATATGGCCCAAGACAATGCGTCCTGAACTTCCCTGGATGCTTCATGAACTTACTGTCATATACCAATACCAGACACCTTTCTTGAAGGCTTTCTTTCTGATGTGCATGTCATGGTAGGCCTTTTCTCTTTCCTTCTGAACCTGCTGGTGAAATCCTGCAATAAATCTGTCTTCTTCCAGTTCAACCAGTTGTACAAGCCTCTCTTGCACAACACCAGTGTCATCCATATCTGTAAAGGTTGAAATTCTCAGACTAGAAACCAAATATTCCATGGGTACAACTACTTCTAGAACATAAACAACTTAAAGGGGGTTTGCATGGTCAGCTTCTTGCAAGTGGTTCTATAGGCCCATAACACTGATGATACTCTCAAATCCCAATCATCCATGTTCACACGGCATATCTTCGTCATCATTGTCTCCAATATCTTATTGAATTCTTCAATTGTCCCATTTGATTGTGGACGGTAGGGTGTGTTCTTATGATGGTGAACTTCAAATTCTTGAGTCAAGGCTTCAATAGTCTTGTTAATAAAATGTGTGCCTTAATCGCTCATAAGGATCTTTGGGCATCCAAACCTGGTTATGATATCATCAAATATGAAGCACACAACTATAGTTTCACTGCAGTCTTTAACTGCTCTTGATTCTTCCCATATGGTCAAATACTATGTCGCAGTGATTATGTATCTGGCTCCTGTGCGCTTTCCTGGTGGGTTTATAGGTCCCACAAAGTCAATGGCCCATTTCTCAAATGCTTGTAAGTTCAACCGAGGTGCTAAAGGAATCTCATCCCTTCTGGATGGTTTCCCAATTCTTTGGCATACATCACAGGCCTTATGGTATTCCTTGGCATCTTTGTGTAAGGTAGGCCATCAAAGGTCAGCTCTAAGAACCTTTTGCGTTGTTGTTTTCCCTGCGTAGTGTCCTCCTACGATGCCTTCATGAGATTCTGTGAGGATCAATGGTCTCTTTGCTTCCATAACACACCTCCTCAATATCTCATCAGGTCCCATCTTGTATAGTTGTCCCGCTATAAGTGAAAAATCTGCAATGCGCACTACTAGTTGTTTCTTCTGGGTGATTGTATATTCACTAGGTGCCATTCCTATTGACGGGAACTAGACTATCTCTGCAAAGTGATCATGAATCTTTCTAATGGCCAACAACTGTGCATCTGGTAGTGTATCTTCCAAACTAGTAGTCTCTTCTCCATGTTCCAACCTCGACAAGTGGTCAGGACCACTGTTCATTCTACCTAGCTTAACCACGATCTCGAATTCATGTTCCTGAAATAGCAGAAGCCATATGCATATTCGCCTCCCCAACACTTGCTCGTTGACTAGGTATTTTAGCACAGAGTGATCAGTAAAAATTTTAAAGTGTCCTCCCAACAAGTAGTGGCGAAACTTCTATAGCGCATACACCATGGCTAACCCTTCTCTTTCAATCATAGTGTAGTTTATCTCACCTATTGACAACTTCCTACTATCAAAGGCTAATGGGTGCTCAATATCTCCTTCTCCCAGTTGTGCTAACATTGCTCCTAATGAAATAGAGGATGCATTGACATGCACATGGAATTCCTTGCTCCAATCTGGGAAAACCAGAATGGGCGTAATAACCATTTTCTGTTTCAGTGTGTCGAAGCTCTATTGGCATTCTTCTGTCCATTGAAACTGACAATATTTCTTTAACAACTTCTCCATGGGTGTTGTAATCTATGCATAGCCATTAATGAAATTCCTGTAGTATCCAGTATGTCACAGCATAGTGCGCAGCTATTTGACTGACATAGGAGGGGGAAAATCAACTATAATGGCAATCTTAGATGGATCTACCAGCAATCCCTGCTTACACAAAATATGGCCCAACAGCTCTCCGAATGGTGAAAAGAAGATGCACTTCTTCAAGTTCAAGGCAATTTGACATTGCCTACACTTATCCAACATTAGTCTTAAACATTCAATATGATTTTACAAAATGTTGAAAACAGTCCAATTGTCAAAATATGCTTCCAAATATTTGTGTAAAAAAGCTTTGAACGCTTCAACCACCACCCTGGAAAAGATGGTTGGTGCATTCCTCAATCGAAATGGAATCATTGTATACTGGTAGAATCCCCATTCTGTTGCAAATGTGGTCTTGTGGCGATCTTCCTTGACAATCCGGATATGATGGTAATCTAAAAATCCATCTGTGAAGGAGTAAACCCCCTTTTCTCCCGCATTGTCTAACACTTCATCAGTGAATGGTGTAGTGAATGGGTCATGCAAACAGGCATCATTCAGGTTCCTAAGATCTACATAGATCCGGATCTCTCCTGTCTTCTTATCTTGGACCACCATAGGGCTAATACACTCTGACTCTTCAACAGGTTCTATGATTCCTTCTTCTAACATTCTGTCGAGCTCAATCTTGACTTTCTCCTTATACTTGGGATTCAATCTGTAGGGTCTCTACTTAACTAGCCTTGCATCTAGTTTCAAGGGGATTTTCATATCTCCCATGGGCCCTTTAATGCCCTTCATATCAGCGAACTTCGTTGGAAACAAGACCTAGTATTCATGCAGTAATGTTGTGGTCTTGTCAATGGTGGAAACATCCCAATAATATCCAACATTAGCAAGCTTTGGTGTTTGTTCTGTTCCAATGTTAACTTTTTTTATTTTAATTGGTTGTCCAACAAAAGGTAGTTCAACTCCTCGTCCTTTTACATCTCTCTGTCCTTTTGTTTCTACGATGTTCACATTCCTAGGATTATTGTCTTCATAAACATTGATATTGTAACAGCCTTGCAACTTATGAAGAGGCGCAGTCCATTCATCCTCCTCTTGCTCCAAAGGGAGGCTAGGTGCCTCCTCGAACACTTTCTGTCTTACAACCTATAATGCTTGATCTATTGTAGGATATTGACTTTCAAATAAAAATGTGGCTACAAAGTTTTGATTCATACCGTACCAATCTGTAGTGGTGAGGCATAGTTCTGCTTGTAGATACCAATTAATAGGCGCTATGTCTAGAGTGTTAATAAATTTATACACCCACTTCTCTTCTGGAATGTTGCTCCAAACTTCCTCACAAGTTTTCACATGGTCTTTCGGGTAGCTTTGAATTGAGTATGTAACTTCGCATCCGTCGATGTTGTCTGTAAATCGCGTTGTCATCAAAGTGCGACATTGCACCATCTTGTTGGATTTGCTTTCAAGGCCTCATCCAGTGCCAACAACCTCTGTTTCATTGGTACAAATTCTTCAAATTCCAACAAGAAAGTTTCTAAGTGATTTAATCCATCAAACGTGGGCAAGCTACTTACTTTTGTTCTGATCCAGTGAACTTCTCTGGTCAATCTGGCACATCTCCATGCAGACACATCATACATCTTATTCTGCCAATTCTATAGTGCTTCCTCTAGGTCTGGTGAACATGTGTTGTCACTTCGCTAGCTCAAATTCCCATCTGTTTTAGTATTAATGTAATCATGTTGTCTTGTTGTCAATTTATATATATTCTCGAGTTCATATGCACGGTCTTCTTCTCTAATGGGTTCTGTGTATGTTCGACCTTCATCAGGATCCAAAGGTGCGATGACCCTAAGGCCATCACCTTCAAATGTCATTATTCTTTTCTTCAAGTCAACAAAAGTAGAATTGTTGAAAGCCCAGTCAGTTCCGAATAGCACAGGATAAGGACAACTATCGTCAACTATCTCAATTATTTGAAAATCTACAAATTTCCTTACCCCGTTGATGTCCATAGGGACACAATCGAGTCTCCCAAAGGGACTTACCATCTGTTGATTAGCCATCCTAAGCCTGATAGGGGAATAGATCAACTTAGGTTTTCCCATCAGTGCCCAGGTCTGCTTTGTCATGACATTGATTTCTGACCCTAAGTCGAGGACCACATAATCTATATCATAATCTCCAATCTGAGCATTAAGGTGTAGTTATTTATTTTTCCTTGTATTCTTGGATAGTTGATGTACTTATTTGTTCATCAAAGGATCTACCCTTCCTATCTCATATTGTCTGACCAAATTTTGTAGTTCTTGTATGTCTTTTTCATATTTAATCAACTCAACAAACGTATACAAGAAACTAACCAGTTACTCACCTCTTTTCCATCTCCGAGCGAAGCAGACTGATCAAATGTCAGCAGCATTCTACATTCTCTTACTTCTGGTCAAACCTTTGATGAAGAATCTTGATCTCTTCCAAATTATTTTCTTTTTTCCTCAAATGTCTTATTCTCTTTCCTCGGATCAAACTCTTGTGTCTTCTATGCAGCTTTTTAGATTCTTGATCCTTCGGTGTCCTTCTCTGGAGTTACTCTGTCTTCTCCTGTAAAAACACCTCCTCTAGTGATAACAATGACTATGTGACCTTCTCCGCGAGGTTCTTCTTTGATTAGTTGTATTTGTTGGTTTCCTCATCGTCTCTCATGAAGTTTAGTCAGCAATGCTAGACATTTCTCGATAACATGCTCGAATGAATTGCAGTAGCTGCAAGTAGTACAAGGGTTCTAACAGTCCCTTTCCAAGTGTCCAGGTTGCGCGCAGTTATAAAAAATGACATGTCCTCAACCTCAACCCATACCTCCTCCTCTTCCTCTTCCTCAGAATCCACCATGAGGGTTGAAGTTTCCTCTCCCAGGGGAATTATACGACGCGGTGCTTCCTTCCTACTGTACTTCACCTTGAATTTTGTATATATCCCTTGACCTTTAATGCATGATGTCATAATCCCTACAATCCCTATCATCATGCCCCACTGACTTACAGAACGTGAAATACAGATTTGTGGGTGTTTGGACATACTTTTGCAAATAGTAACATTCACCAGGGTGATGTCGATTTCTACATACCTCACACCAAGGTAGGGTAACTTGTTTCAAAGGGCTCAGAGCTCTAGAGGCCAAGTACTCATGAAATAGGGGGAAGTGCTCCTTATCATGGCCCTCTGATTTTCATCTAATACACCATATGTCTTATATTTTATCTTTTCCCTTGTCTTTCATCATATCTTCGACCTACAGTGATAATCTAGTTAGCTGACTCAAGATTTGACTCATACCTAAATTCGATTATCCCATCGGGGCTGATTCTAATTTCATGGCGATCTCCATTGCCTCAGCCTGTGAAGTAATCTTTTGTTGCATCAAAGGAACTCTGATATGTGGCAAGAGGGAAGCAATGAACCATTCCTTGTTCTTCTCGTCTGGGATCTGAAAAGTCAAACAACCCGTTAAGGTCTTAAACCTCTGATCAAATTCCCACATAGGTTCATCTACTCATTGCTTTATTTCTTTCAGTTCTGTAATTCATTGTGAATCTGACTTAGGTTTCTTGAATTCTGCAACCAACGCATTCTTGATCTCATCCAGCGGTTTAGGATATGCAATTCCTTGGACAAGTTTCATGTACTAGCTCAGTGCACGGTCTCTTAGGGCAGTACTAAACTGGGCTCTCTTAACTTCTTTGTCAGTGACATTCTTAATACTCCATACGGATTCACATAAAAACTAGTGTTGATCAAGATCTTCAGATCCATCTCCTCTAAAGATAGGGAGCCTCATCTCATCTGCCATATATCTTCCTAGGTTTCTCAAATGAATGGGTACTGAACTACTTGAACTAGTGCTCTGCGTTTTTTGATGGATTAGGTTACTCTGGTTACTTAACGTTGTTGAAACAATAGGAGGATTAATAGTAGTTACTTCAATAGTCGACATAGTTCCTGAAGTTTCTGGCTCTTCTCGGAGAGGTTCCTCTGTCCTAACGGACTCTGAATTCTCTTCGTCTGTCAGATCCACCTCTTCTCCACTGTAGAACCCTTTGTCTTCATAGTTCTTCTTAAACAGGTTTGCAATATGAACTTCTCTAAACACTCTCCCACTGCACATATGTCCATCCTTTGTGTCATTGTTGTTGTCTGAATTATTGAACATTAGCTCTTTCGATTTGACCGATTATTATATCTTCAAGATGTTCTTCTCATGCAATAGCATCTTGATCTTCAACTTCAAAAAATGTAAAAAATTTCCTCTAGGTCCCTTAAAGAAATATCTCTTTGCTTGGCTATATGATTCCACTATGTCAACAACAAACATAGTGATATACCCTCTGATGGTACTATCAAACTGGTGACCTACTTCTCTTGACATGACATTTTCAACTCTCTTGAACTTCTTTATCAGTGTCGACATCCAAACCACAGGTGGTCTGAGTGTGACTTCGAACTGGGTATCTACTAATCTAGCTAGCCACTCATATAGCTCTTGATGAATTCCTCCAAAGAAAATATCATGTATATCAGTAAAGATATACCTTCCCAACCAATCCTCTGTGATAATTTTAGGGTTCTTGTTCTGGGCTTCAGTGAAGTCCTTTTCTTGATATTATATCCACTTCTGAATCTCTATCTTCAATGGAAACCACCTTGACATTCCCTCAAGAAGATCCCATTCCTAGAAACAGAACCATTTGTTGGCACAGGGGCAGACCCAAGGTTCATCTCTAACATCGCACCAACAATCCCTAACTACTGGCCCTTTCGGAAACACCTGTGAAGCAGATGCAGTCTCACCTGAAGTAGCTATAGGGGGGTTGCATGAAACAGGTGTCTACAACCAGAGGAAATGCAAAGTGGATTCACAACAACAACACACATCCACCTAGTTATTATTTATCTTCCTTAAACCTACTGCACAAGTTATATCTCATATCTAACACAATATCACAATAGCAGCATATCAAATGACAAAGAACACAACATCAATCACACATAACACAAGATATATGTGGTTCACCCTCTCTCTAGGGATACATCCACAGAACTGTGCTTTATAATATAATAGGGGAAAGCATACAGTTCTATATGTGCTCTTAGCTTTCATATCTCTCCCTCTTTCTCTTCTTCTCTATCTCCCTTCCCTACGCACCCAGCTGCAGAGTCGATCTTCACACCCAGCGGAAGATCTTACAAAACTGACTTCTCACCCAACACAATACTTCTCTCCCAAAAACAAACACGCATCATAATATAACCATCTCTATCTAAGCCATCCCAGGTCCTCTTGACCTTTTTTTATACATTACAATAGCTCATCGACAACCTTAGGCCAAGACCTAAGTGTCAAAACCCTAAATACCAAAACCCTAGGTGTCTAAAACCCTAGGTCAACTTGACTCATGTTTTCATGGCTTCGCCAACCTGTCTTTCCTTCTTCCTCATGAGGTGGTCCAAATCATCCATTGACATCTTCTTTCGCTTGTTGATTTTTCCACTATCCATCTTCCTTTCTAATCTAATCTCCTTGATATCCTCATCCAACGACTTTCTTTCTCTTACTTCGCTCTGTCTTTTCTTCTCTTTTTCTCACTTTGATCCAATATCAGTCACTATGTCTTCCGCGCAGTTTGCATTTTTCCTTTTCTTCCTTGATCTTCGATTGCTTCCATAACCAAGGGCCAACAGGGAACAATAAGTACTCCTTAGTTTGAGGGGTCATCCTTGACTACCAAAATACTCATGTCTGACCAAAAGGTCTCTTTGCAAACCGAAGCACGCAACTATGATACTCCTAAGGTTGGTCCTGTGAATCAATATCATATCCTTTCTTCCCAATCTAGTGTCCCTCTCCAAATGAAGAATCCATCTTTTGAGAAATTTCTTCACCCATTAAATGGTGTTCTTTGATGCACAACCCACCCGAATTCACGAGGCACCCACAACTATAGTATTGTGGAAGACTTGGCCCAGACACCATGTGTTATAAAAATAGGATCGCATAGCAATAAAATAAAAATAGATGCAGAAATAAAACATAGAAGATACACAATACAAGAGAGACATGGATATACATGGTTCATCCAGTGTGGGATATGTACACCAGAGAAATTTCCAGGTCCTTCATTTATTATTATCAATCAATTGAAGGGATACAACCTACAAAACACCCACTGTAACTTCCTCTTCTTTCTCTCACAATATCCTCTCTCAGAACACAATATTCACTCACACACAAAGCCACAATACAATTCCCTAATACAAAAATGGGTTTCCTTTTTGGGAGAAAACCCTAACATAACTTCTACCGTCAAATCTGCAACCTTATAATGAACGGTCTAGATTGACTACGAAATTACAATATTTTACAAGGCAATTTTCCCAAAATTTTCCTGAGGGGCTCCGCCCTCGAACCCTTAGGATAGGGGGGCTAGGAATAACTTCATATGAATCGGGATTATAATCAGGCTCCACAACCAACACCATGTGCCATGTTTTCTTTATAAGTTCTACAGAGCTTCCCTATGAAATGGAAATATTTGTTGTCAAAAGTAGGTGGGGTTGACCCTTGGAGTCTAGTTTAATCGTGTTTGACTTGGACCAAGCTCGTAATAGGATCTCCCACTAACTTTATTTTCATATTCAAGTAAGAGTAAGTGGGAAAAAAATATTCCGCATAGTTCTTGATGAAGGTGCATCTACTTACATTACGTCCATTGCCTGTTGGAAATCCCTTGGATCTCCAAATCTCGATTTGTCTAACACCATGTTAAAGGCATTTGATGGACACAGGTTCATCATTACATTTCCCATAAGGTTAGTTGGTTAGCCTATATCCATTGAATTGGAGGTGTTTGATGCTCCTCTAGAGTATAATTTTCTACTTGGGCACACTTGGTTCTATGAGATGACAATTGACATCTCGTCAGTATTTAGGGTCCTTCACTATCCTCATGAAGGAAATATTGTCACTATCAATCAACTTGCATTATATACCCCAAACCTTAGGACCAACATGGGTTCTAATATACCCTTCATCGATGATTCCCAAAGCGCTTGTATTATTTTTGGTGTGGGAATGTTCAAGGGCTCCTCGTTGATAGGTACATTTACCCTCCCCCCACCACTTCCTTCTTCAAACATTTCTCTGATCAATATGATCACGTATTTTACTAGTGGATCCCTCGGGTATTTTGATCCTTGGGTAGTACCTCATCCTAAGGAACACGAGTCTTATGGAGTTAGCATGTCGCTCATAGAGGTTGATATTTCCTATGGTGATCCATTCAACATCCACTGAAGCCGCTTCAAATTTCCAATAGGATGTGGAATTTGATCAGTATTTGGCTTCTTCATGGGCCGACACTCCTCTTGTTTCACATGATTTCCTAGATACTAACTTACCTTCAAATGAGGCCATCATGAAATTAATGGCTCCACTTGATAGGCCATGGTATGACATGCACCATTGAGAATAATTCCAACTTTCCTATTTGGAACAGTTGGAGGATGACATTAAAAATCCAACCACTCCTAATAATGTTCAATGGCACCAATATCCCATTTTGACTAGAGACATATTTTTAGAAGGGAATTTGGCCAATATTTAGAAAAAAAATATCCATTGTCATTTCACAGAATCCAAGTGTCATGGAGAACATCTCGATATGTGTCGATTGTCCCCCCAAAAAATCAAACTTTATACTACACTATTCAAACAATTATGCAATGTTTATGATTGGTCATACTATGAAATGCCTGGTATTGGCCCTCAATTTGTTGAGCATGAAATCAAAACATATGATGGAGAAAATCTTATCTGAAAAAATCTCCATCCATTAAACCCAAAGAAAGTTATTTCCATCAAGGATAAGGTAGAAAAAAAAATTCATGCCCAATTTATCTATCAGTTTCCCTTGAGTGAATGGGTATCCAATATTATTCTAGTCACTAAGAAACAAGGAACTGTTAGGCTTTGCATGGATTATTGGGATACAAACCAGGCCTGTCCTAGGGATAATTATCCTACCCCATTCATTGATCACATTATTGATGAAAATGATGGAAGTGAAATCTCCTCATTCATGGATGGTTTCTCTGACTACAATTATATCGATATCAGACTGGAAGATCAGCACAAGACTACCTTCATTTGTCCTTGGGGTACATTTTCTTATCACAATTTTCCATTTGGTATTAAAACAAATGGGGATACATTCCATCGTGCCATGTCAAATTCATTTCATGACATCAAAGATATCACATAGGCATACTTAGATTATTCATCTACTCATTCCAAGAAGAATAAATATCATCCTAGTCACGTGTGGGCCATTTTTACTTGATGTTGTTACTATAATATTCATTTTAACCCACATAAATGGATATTCGTGTGGTCTCTAGGAACTTGATAGGATTTATTGTGTACAAGTACAGGATCATGGTTGATCCCTTGAAGGTTTAGGAAATTTTCAAGTTGCCTCATTCTCATACTATAACCCAACTCCAAAGTCTGCAAGGGAAGGAAAAATTATTTCATAGATTCATTGTTAACTATGTCGAGATAACTAAAGGTTTCATACACTTATTGAAGAAAGGTGTGCCCTTCACTGGGATGACCAAGCCCAATGGTCATTTGAAACTTTGTAGAAGGACTTTATGTTGACTCCTTTATTGTTCCCTCCTAATTACAGTCGAGGCTTATTGATCTATATTGAAACCATTGAATCCACCATTGGTATGGGTCTTATCCAGGAAGACAATGCGCAAATGGAGCATGTGATCTACTATCTTAACAAAGGACTTCTCAGTCAAGAGATTCGATATTCACATGTAGAAACGTTGGCCTTGGAAGTTATGTATGATGTCGAATGTTTATGACATTATATACTCTTGAGAAATACCATTGTTATTTCTGACTCCAACCCAATGAAAAACATCTTGATATTTCATATCATTGGGGGGAAACACTCGAAGTGGATTTTGATATTACAATATTTTGACTTGGATTTCATTTCTTCCAAGTCCAAGAAATCCTTGGATTTGAATAAGTTGATGTCTGACCTTATTCGATTTGATTACGAACCCATGGTTAATGACTTATTCCCCGATGAGTTCTTATTTCTCATTGACTTATCTGACCCCTGTTACAGGGATGTCCTAGTATATATCCAATCCTAGTGATTTCATCCTCAGTTATCCTATGATGAGCATTGGTGCACACACCATCATGATAGACACTATCTTATCATCAATGATGCTCTTTATTGTCGAGGAGTTGATTTGGTTCAAAATCAAAGTCTTGTCCATGAGGAAGCTAAGTGATTTTTGAATGGTTGTCATGCTAGAGCATGTGGAAGCTATCTCTTTGGGTTCTCCACTACCAAAACTATTTTATGTATAGGATAATTTTGACCCACGATTTTCAAATATTGTATGCATGTCATCCAACAGTGTCACCCTTGTTAACTCTTTACTCAGAAAATGCATGCTCATCTAGCTCGGTTACATCTGATGGTTGTCATTGGCCCCTTCGAAAAATGGGGGATTGATTGCATGACATGTAATCCTATTATCTAATGGCCATGTCTATATCATCATGGCCATTGACTACTTCACCAAGTGGGTCGAGACCTTTCCTACATTTTTTAACGATGGAACCATTATTTCATTATTCATATTCAATCATAGTATTGTTGGGTTATGTGCTCCTAAGACCATAGTGACATACAATGGGTCCCAATTTATTAACAATATTATGATCAAACTAGCTACCATGTTGGGTTTCAGTCATGAGAAATCAACACCCCATTATCCTCAAGAAAATGGTCAAGTCGAAGTTTTAAATCGTGTACTGAAAAAAATGATCCATAGGATGCTAGAGAAACCTAATAATAAATGGCACCTCATGTTTTTTTTAGAATTATGG
>SNQJ01S0045191.1:0-19145 GCA_010110895.2 Picea sitchensis | reverse complement strand
TATTATTTGCATAGAAGCCTGTTTAAAATGTCAAAGAAGTACAAAAGAAATCAGGCTGATAGTAGCCTTTTTCATTATGGGCTGGTGAAACTTATTGTTGTCTATCATTTGACTTTGCACAAAGATTGTTGGAGCAATTTCGTTGCTCGCAATGGTTTTGAGGATTCGAACCTTACACAGGTCAACAAACGAGTGGTGAGAGAGGTCAAGGTTGTACCTCCTGTGCCCTATCATATCTGTTTACCTAAACCCTCGGCTGACCCTCCTATCGACTTACCCCACGCTGCGACTAAGAGTGTTGAGACTGTTAAGCCTGTGAGCAAAAATCCCAAGGCCCACCCCACTGCAAATGCTAAAGGGAAAAGGAATGCCCGTTTGATTTCATGGATGGCCCACCTCCTGTCGAACCAAACCCTATCGTGTTGAGTGAGGACTTTGATTCGGAAGTGGAGCGTTTCTTGGCTAGCGAGTACCCCTATTCGAAAGGTTTGTGTGTCGAACCCTCGTATGACTTTGTGTCAAACATACCCCCTTGCCTACAGAATGACCCTAACTACCCAGGCATTAAGTTGCCTTGTGAAGCCCCTGGTCATTTATCCAAACCCTCTCCTGCTCTGTCTAAACCAGCAGTGCCACCCAGTGATCAATGCAGTTCGTGGTTAGAGCGATATTATCTGGATGTTCCGATTCTCCAGTCAAAAATTAAATCTTTGGAGGACCAGGTTGCATTGCTTACCAGTCAAAAGGCCAAGCTACAAGCCACTGATAAGAAACAAAAGACGACAGGCTCCATTTTGTTTAAAAATGTGGAATCAGCCACGACTATCGTGAATTCCTAATTGGCATAATTGAACAGCCTCGTCATCACACAGGTATATTCTGATATCACTTGTTTATATAACGATTCAAATTCAGTTTTAAACAGTTATGTTTATAGCATTGATTGGCTTTGTTACATTGTATGCATTCTATACATAGATTTGCTTTGACTAAATGAAAGTCGTTTTCCCAGTTTAGCTTTTCTTAGATTTTCATTGATTTGATTGATTTTAGTGTGGATTTGATTTGTTTAATTGAGTTAAAATGGATGCTCTACTGTCAATTAAATTCGTTTGCATCTATTCTGGACAAAAGTTGTTTCTCATATTCAATTTTGAACGCAATCATATTTTGAATCGATTTCGTTATAATGCATACATTATGATTGGTAACGATTTCGATGAGGTTAATTGTTATGGTTTGTTGCGCCTTTATGATTTTCAAAGAACAGGATTTCAACTCAGATTGTTTCCAGTGTGACTTTGTTTCTTCGGAAACAATGTTGTTTATTTTAAGCCTGCACAAACGCACTCAAATCATAAAATAGATTTAATTCATAATGAGTATGCTAAAACCCAGCCGGTTAATTCGCATTGTTTTACGGCTAGCTCGACCATGTTATCAATTGGATTCATATTTACGATGGATACTCTGTTTGAGTTTGATTTGCAAAATGAGATTGGTTATATCCAGATTCACGATTTGTTTCTATGTTAAACTCGGTCATGATTCGTTTGAAATCAATGATTTCTTTCAAAACCAATCGAGTTTATTTTCAGATTTTACAATAACCAATTATCACTTATGCCGATTCTAATCAAAGCCAAGTTAATCTGGTTACGATTTTGTATGATTTGATTCTCATCCCTGTTCGAATTGGTCTACCTGTCACGTGCATCATTTAATGTCATGACAGTTATAACAATTTTAAAAAATGATTCTGTGTTGATCAGATCGTATCTCCTGTTGTTGGAAAAACACAATGTTTGCTTGTCATCTGTTTGACTGCATTACTTTTCGAATTGGATATGAAGCGATTTTTAAAACTGTTTGGTTCTGTCTACCCGATTACAATCGAAACAGAGTATGACTATTTCTCTATTTGGTTATTGAAATTTGATTCTATATTTGATTCAATTTCTATTCTGATCCTGTATGTTATTTTAGACTAGCTACAGAATCAGATGATTTTGTAGCTAAGTTTGTAGAATTAGATTTTTATTGTTTTGCTAATAAAATATCTTTCTAACTTGTTATTTTTGGTCCATTGCAGATGAATTCGAAATTGCATTGGATTTGATGAGCAGTTAAGGGATATTTGAAATATTTTGGTTTCATTTTAGTTCCTAGTTTAGTTGATTTTGGGAATATCTTCCCAGATTATGTAAACAGTTTGATACTATCCACAGGGAGGTTTTACCCTGTGGAGAAACTTATAAATACTTATTATTTTTGTAATAATGGAGATCCTCATTCATGGGAGAACCAGGATATGGAATTTTAATACAGACTGAGACAGAATTTGATATTCTGCTACAGCTTTATCTTTTCACAATATCAATATTTTGTTTTATGTTTATGTGTATCTATTTGCATCTGGTTAATGACTACTTTAGCTATCTTAGTCTTTTGCAAATGATATAATTCAATCAATATAATCCATATCTGATTTCTTCCAAGTGTTTAAAAAATATAGCAATTGCTTAATTCAGTTTGTGAATGGCAGATTTCTCTTCTTCATAAGGTGAATTATTAAGTATAAGTTTTTGCATAACAGGTTTCCCTTATTGCAGAGATTTATAAATCTTATAATTGTTATGATTTTTTATGTCCTGTTTGTCCTTTAAACAACTCAAAGAGCATTGCAGCCTATCGTTTACGAGAAGCTTCTGGATCATCCGGTGCGAGTTTCCTTCCTCCGACCAGCTTCGAGGTCATCATACACAGGACAAATTTGGAGCATTTCCAGGGTAGTTAGTCACTTGTTTGTTTAGCGTTTTTATTAGTAGTTTAGTTTAGATATAAGTTTAGTTAGATTTATAGATAGAATTAGTATATTAGATTTTTTAATTTCAGTAAGTATATTAGATCGTTTAATTTCAGTAAGTTTTATTTCTTATTCATAAAATCATAAAATCAAAAATATATCTCTGGTTGTCTTAGGGCAGAAAGTAAATGATTTTTACAGGTTTTATTCAAATCTGCAAGTTGTAGATAATGTATATTTGTGAATAAGTTGTAATTCAATTAAGTAATTAGATAGTTAATTATTAGAGTTAGTGTAATAGTAATTAGTAGTTTGTATATAGAATAGTTAGAGTAGTTTATATTTAGTTTAGTATAATTTATTTAGTAGTTTGTTTTAATTAGATTAGAGTATTAGTTTGTTTTTATTTATTGTTAGTTAGTTTAGTTTGTTGTATTTAGTTTTAGTTTGTTTTATTTGTTTTAGTTAGATTAGTTAGTTTAGTTTTCTCTTCGGTTTTCCTAGGACCTTAGAGCGGCCAACGGAGCCGTTAAACCCATCAGGGTGGTTCATTCCAAACGGTTTGGGTTATTAGACAACCCCGAACCGGTTCCACTCTCTCAGTTGACGGACGATCAATTTCGCCCGTCAACACAACCACACAGGAATTAGTGAAGGGATGATAGATGTCTTCCATCAACCTCAAGAAATTTGTTGGGGTATTCCTCAAGCCAAATCAAATGACCAACCACTTGAAAACACCTTCTTTATACTTGAAAGTAGTCTTCCATACATCAATATGTTATATGGGGGCCTAGTGGTAGAAGGAATTCAGATCAATATTACTAAAGTACTTGGCCCCCTTGATCTTTTCGAGAAGGCCACCAATTTCAGGAATTGGGTACTGGTTTGAGACTGTGATTTTGTTTAGAGATCTGTAATCAATACAGAGTTGTGAGGTCCTATATTTCTTCTGTGTGTGCATGATTGGGATTATGTAGGGTGAGCACCTTGGTCAAATGTTCCCTTTTTGGAGAAGATATTGAATCAGTCACTTGATTTCCTCATTTTCTATGAGAGAGTGTCGATACTTTGTCCCATTAGGTAAGGGCATTCCAAGGGTCAACTCAATTGAATGCTTGACCTGACAGTGCATAGGAACCTTGGTAGGTGAGGTGAATATGTCACGGTATTCTTCAACAACGTTTTCCACTTTCTTCTCTTGTGTAGAGGATACCATTGTGGACGCCATGGATGTGGCTGCGACCTTCTGCTCACTCTAAGAGTGAATCATGAAGAGGGAAAAATTCCCAGTCTTGGAGATGACCTTCATGTACTACTTAGTTGAGACCAAAGAAATTGCATTAGGTACACCTACCTCTAGTATCCTCTATAGTTGTTTTCCCACAGTAAAAATGAAACTATGATGATCCAATTGGATATTGGTGGTCACCCACCTATTCCAATTCCACTTGGCTCATCTTGACAGTTTTCAGTTCAACACGTTTCTCTATAATGGTGACATCTCTTTGTAATTTTGGATTATGCACTTCCAGGGTTGTCTTGAAGCCCTGCACAGCATCCAGGTGGATATTGGTGGCCTCCCACCTATTCCAACTGGCTTATTTTCACAGTGTTCATGTCAGTACATCTTTTTGTACTTATGGGGCCATTTTGAGCCCCTAAACAACATTTTTTGGGCTTGCCACAGTCAAATTATTGACAAAGTCAATGTTTGACAGCATAATGTGTAGTTCTCGAAAAGACCTTTCCAACAGGATATCACAAGCCTAAAACGGAGATCATATGTAAACGTTATGAACCTGAGAAGTTGATGTACTAACTTACCCCAACAGGGCCCACATGACTTTTGGCACTTTATCTCCTAGGGTTAGGTTTTTGGATGTCTAGGGTTTTGGCATTCATGTTTATTGTAAAAAGGCATTTAGAGCCTCATTGTACTCATCTTCTTGCAAATGAGTGTAGCTGTCACATCTCTTATCAGAGATAAGATTCCACAATTATAGTGATTTCATTCACTCTGTATTTTTACAATCTCTATAAATTTCTTTCATTAATAGAATCATGTATTGTTGTATTTCTCTGTCTATGTATCCCAGTGATAAGATGCCCAGAAACTCCATTTATGTTTGAATGCACATATATTGTATAACCCCGCGGTATTTTAGAACCAGATGTCGATTAGAGTCTCTGATACCCAGCTTGGTGTGCAAGGTATCGAAGGTATTTGTGAACTTTGACACTATTTTGTCCCTCTCTTAACACAGTTTGATCCATATCGTGTACTATTCGTCATATTTTCCGATAGGATAATATTGTTCCTTGATGGAATCTATAAAAGAGTCCCAAGCAGGCTCGGCCCCAAATATTCTAGACTCCTCTGTGGATTTTTTCTCATAGTAAGTCTTCCACCAATGTTTGACATGGGGGAAAACCTTAAGGAGCGCAAAGGTGATATTTTCCCTATTGGAAAATTTGTGGAAAAAGAAATAACCTTCTAGTAGATTTAACCACTTTTCCAAATCATCCACATCTATCTGACCTTCAAATATGGGAATATAAAAATTAAATTATACCTTGAAGGGGGCGTGTTATACACCATTTTGTCACACCTAGCCAAGTGTTGCATCTCACTTTGTTATGTGTTGCAATTGTGAAATCTCACCCTGTAAGTGTCGTAACTACAATGGATTATTTTACTAAGTGTCATGGCCTAAATTTCATACTTTTCTAAGTGTTACAACATTTACACCATGTAAAATGACATGCCATGATCCCTAGTCAAGTTGGAGGAGAAAAACCATTATTTGGAGGCCGAAAACTCACCTTTTACCTTGATGTTTTGGCCATTTTTTACTATGGACTCCCCTTGCCCATGCATAGGGAGCATCTTCCCTCCCTTCTTCATTATAAGGGAGCTTCTAGGATGCCATGTCTTCCACTCTGGGGGAGCGTCCTTGCATTTAGGGAAATTTCCATGGATCTTGGGGACTTGTTTTGAGAAGGATTCGAGTTGTTTTGGATTGTTCTCATTGCTTCACCTGAGATATGGTTCGACCAGTTTCCACCCTATGTTAGGAGAAGTATATATCCATGAACATAAAGAAAATCCTAACCCAATGAACCTAATCCTCAACCATACTCCCTAATTACACTTTTGGTTAAGCCTCCCTACTCTTATATAACCATAGCCACTCTTGGTGAAAGAGGGGATAGAGATTGAGATATCAAATCTCTGATCTTAGGAGGGGAGAATGCCAATAGAATAAAGCATTTTCTCTCAAGAGAAAAGATCCAAGGAGTTTATTCAAGGGTTTGAAGAGGAGGATCGAAGGAACAGATGCACCATGAGGTTTTAAACTTCTTGCTTCTTATTTTAATAAAGAAATTAGCCTATTTCCATATATCTATCTTATTCATTCTTTCTTGAATGTGTCTACTTGTATTATATGATGCTAGGTAGCAGTAGTAGGGAGTTTGTCTATCATTTTTGTAGGTTCATATTCACATTCGAGGTGTGGATCTAGAGCTCAATCTTGGGAACAACGCGGACAAACTATGGAAAAAGGTACCATTCCCAATTTTCTCCTCTCTCTCTCTCTCTGTGCAAGTAAAGAAATAAAATAGATGGAATTTGGAATGTTAGTGTATATTTGTTAAAACTCTCTCGATCATAGGAAACCTGATTGAGGGGGGTTCCACTTATCCACAGGGGGGATTTTTCCACAACAGGGTGGTGCCTCCAAAATGGTCACTTGACAAAGATGCATCTGTTATTGTCGGCATCCGTCGAAGGATTTGGGAAAAATTATCCATCACCTCATTCCTCTGTTGTGTGATGGATTCTGCGAAAAAAATCTTAATAGGATATCCTAATCCCTCATCTCTATTTTCCTTTTCGATGGGAAGCCACTGGGGTCGGTGAGAAAATTCTTCCAAAGGCTCGACAAGTTCAATTCCCAATGCCTTATACCCTTACCACATTGGGGAAATGCACAGATAAATAGATAAAGAGTAGAAATATTTGATACCATTGATCTAGACTTATGAGGGAACAAATTGAAACACATAAATAGGAAAAAAACACATAGATACAGTAATACTCAATTTATATTAAAGAATAAAATATGTAGAGACTATAAAAGAAAATACAGATTGAAATGAACTCGCTTGAATGGTGGTATCTTATCTCTGAGAAGAGATGTGACGGCTACACTCATTCAAAAGAAGTGGTTACAATGAGGCTCCAAAGGCCTTTTTAGCATAAATCATTAATGAGAAAACACTTATAAACATCCAAAACCCCAACCCTGAAAGATGGAACGCCAAAAGGTTTGTGGGCGTCAATGGGGGTGGTTGATATGCCAACTTATCGAGGGAATAAATTTTGCATACGATATTTGTTTGGGATTGGTACCTCGTCGAAAAGGTCTAGCCAAGGAGTACACATTCTAAACAACCCAATACAATCCTTCAACATCTATTGGGTGCAGCCACGTCAAAAAAACATCGTTTAGGGCCTCAAAATGGCCCCTGAAGTTTGGGACCCAAAAAATTGTAGAAAAATTTCCAAGATAGAAACTATATTTTGATCTAGTGGAATAGGTGTGCAACCATTTATGTCCACCTAGATCAATTATTTCTCAAATACGATAGATATTTTCTCTCATCCTTAGACAAGTTGGTTTTTGGTGGTTCATAGGATCTTAGCACTACCACACATTCCTTCCTAATGCTTCAACATTTTCTACTTTTTTGGATATGAGATAAGATTCAATGTTACACAACCAAATCTTCCACAAGTATCTTGTTTGAAACTACAACAAAAATCAACCCTTTCTTTAAAATATTATGTACTAGTGTTCAACATGAATTTTGATAAATTTACCATAGTGCTTTGTTTATTCTCTGTCAATATCACTAATATGCTATGGTTATGCTACATGTGTAAGATAGTTGTTGTGTTTCTACAGGTTGTTTATGAGAAAGAAAATATAATGTTGTTGTGTTTCTACATATTTTTGTGTTTCTACAACTTGTGGTTTCAAAGAGGAATGAACCATGTCCACCTGGGATTAACATATCACCCCATTCCAAGGAATCACTTGTCAGGTTAAATATCATTTAAATGTGAAACGTGTTATCTTATTTGGTTTTGAATTTTATTTTTTTGTACTAATAAAAATATTATAGATGTGTATGCATGTTTGTTCATTATTTGTCAGGTCACCAATACTACCATTCACCACTACTCACATTCCATCCTTCACTTGTCCTAATCTATAGAGAAAGTCCATTCCTTAGCCACTATGTGTTGGATCCTGGGATAGTATTTCCCCCCAAGGTATTTCCATTCCTTGTGAAACCCATGGGGGTTTATCACCACCTACCCCCACCACCTTTTCCATCCCATCCATCCATAGTGGATGCACTTCTACGCCACCCACCAGTCTACTTATGATCTAGATTATTTTTGGAACGAAATGAAGGTAGAGATATAACAATGAAATACACAAATATATTGCAATAAACATAGAGAGATACAGTAATGCACAATTTGTATTAATGAGAGAAATGTACAGAAACTATAAAAATACAAAGTGAATAAACTCGCTAGAATGGTCGCATCTTATCTCTAAGAAGAGATGTGACGACTACTCTCATTCACAAGAATATAATTATGTTTGCAATGAGGCTCCAAATTCCTTTTTAACATAAAGAAAATCCAAAACCCTAACCTCGGAAGATGAAACACCAAAATATTTGTGAGCCCCGATAGGGGTAGTTGATACGTCAACTTCTCGAGGGCATAACTTTTGCATACGATCTTCGTTTGGGGAATTCAATACCTTGTCAGAAACATATATCTGAGAAGTACAACTTCCAAGGTATGTCATTAAAAACTTTTGGCCCCCAAAAGTCCAAAAAAACATCATTTAGGGCCTCAAAATTGCCATAGAAGTTTGGGACTCGAAAAACTGTAAAAAACTGCCAAAATGGAAAATTGTTCTTTGAGCCAGTGGAATAGGTGGGTGGCCACCAATATCCTTATGTATAATTCCTCCCCCATCAGGAAGAAATGGTCCCCATTGCATCAAGTTCCCGTGGCAGATGGGGAAGATTTTGTTGAATTTGAACCTTGGTGAGTTTCTTTCCTAGCTGCAAAAGTTGTGTTGCTTGGCTTGTTGAAGGTTGTCATTAACCTATTGTTGGAGGGGTTGGATATGTTCAACCAATATAGATTCATGATCTTCCTGAGTGTGGGAGTACTCTCTCGGTGAACGCACAACATGAAGAGTATGAAGGGATTTGTTATAACTTTTCTTGGTTGGGCAGTATGGAGGCATCCTTGTAGGTGTAGTAAGAATATATTTTTTCTCTTCTACAATCTTGTCGATCTCCTTCTGTTGGATAGAAAGGTCTTGGGATGAGGCTGTAGTGGTTGCAGTGTCCTTATTTTCACCTTCTTATTGTATTTTGAAGAGGCTAAACTTTGTGGTATGAGAGATTACTTTGCGACATTGTTTTGTTGGGACAATAGTTGGAACTACCTCTAGTATCATGTAGGGTTGACCCCCCAGAGTAAAAATGATGCTAAAGGGTCTAGACTCATAAATAACATGATGCCTCCACATATATGTCTGGACTAACACAACATCCCATACTTCCAATGGGGAAACATCGCATAGTACCTCATCCTTGAAGGGTTTGATGTCGTATGACAGGAGGCATTGTTGGTTGACACAAATATCTCATCCTTGGCAAAGCCATCCGATGTTGTATGTTTGTGGGTGTGGTGTTGTCAGAAAATCCAACTACTTGACGAACTCTACTGAGATGAGGTTCTTCTGGATTCTACTATCAACAATAAAATGCAGTGGGGTCCCCTTCACCCACATATGTGAATGGAAAAGGCGCCCCCCTCCTCATGATCCTTTGGTTCTTCTAGTTATATTGTTGTGGTCACAACAATAGCAGTGGGTTTTGCATCAATTATATGTCTCCTTTTATTATTTTCTGAATCAGAGTCTAATTCGGGCCTCGGTTTTGTTTCTTTGAGCTCGGATACCAATGACTGTTTCGAGTGACATTCATCAATGTTGTGCCAAGGGATTTTGTGGAAGTCACACCACTTCATAGTTTCCTTCTTCATCTTCCCTTTGCTCTTATTTTCCTGAGGATTGGACTGGTTATCTTGAAGTTGGATATTCTATTAGTTAGGGTTGTCTTTACCATACTTTGGCTGTTGCAGATTTGCAAACCCGAACTCTCGCTTGTTCTTCTACTTAAATTTCTACTCAATTTTGACAGCATAACGATAAGCTACTCTGAGTGATGAGATGTCCAGAAATTCCATTTTGATTTTGATGTACTTGTGTAGAGCCCCATGGTATTTTAGAAATAGATGCCACTTAGAGTCTTTGATACCCATGTTGGTGCGCAAGGTATGGAAGGTATTTCTAAAATTTAGAATTATTTTTCCCCTCTCTTGATGCAAAGTGGTTCATCTCATGTACTGGTCATCATAGTTTGCCATAGGGTAATATTGCTCCTTGACCACATCCACAAAAAAATCCCAAGTGGGCTGGACCCCAAATATTCCAGACTCCTCTGTTGAATTTTTCTCCCAGTAATTTTCCCACTAATGTTTGACATGGGGGAGAGCCTTAAGGAGCACAAAAGTGATCTTTTCTCTCTCATAAAAATTGTGAATAGAGAAATAACCTTCTAGCAAATTTAACCATTTTTCCAAAGCATCTACATCGCTCTGGCCTTGAAATACAAGAATATCAAAATTAACTTGTACCTTGAATGGGGCAGCATCTCCAAAGTGATTGCTTGACGAAGATGCGCTTGTTATTTTTGACAATCGTTGAAGGATTTGGGAAAAATTCTCCAACATCTCGTTCCTCTGTTGCCTGAGGGCTTCTGTGAGCAACAACTTGATGGGATATTTTTCTCCCTTGTTTCTCTTCTCTACCACCATGGGAGGTCGGTTGGGCTAGCGAGAGTGTTTTTCCTCAAGATAAAATAGCTCGAGACCCAACTCTCTATACCATGACCTCGTCGAGGACATGCATAAGAAACGAAAAGGAGTAGCCTTCTCTGATACCACTGATCCGAGTTATTTTTCGAATGAAATGAAGGAAAATATATAACAATGAAATACATAAATATATTGCAAGAAACACAGAGAGATACAGTAATGCACAATTTTTATTAATGATAGAAATGTACAGAAACTGTAAAAATACAGAGAGAATGAACTCACTAGAATGGTAGCAGCTTATCTCTGAGAAGAGATGTGATGGCTATGCACATTCACAAGAAGATGATGATGTTTACAATGAGGCTCCAAAGGCCTCTTTAACATAAAGAAAATCCAAAACCCTAACCCCAGAAGATGAAACACCAAAAGGTTTGTGGGCCCCCCAAAAGTCCAAAAAAGCATCATTTAGGGCCTTAAAACGGCCCCAAAAGTTTGGGACTCAAACTGTAAAAACTACCAAAATGGAAAACTCTTCTTTGAGACAGTGGAATAGGTAGGTGGCCGCCGATATCCATCTGAATCAACTTATTTCATCCTGTACCATTCCATCCACTGTGGCTACACCACTTCTCCTTCATGCATCCCCTCATTCATCATTCAATGTGGATATTTTATTAGATGTGACAATAGATTTTTCCTCGGAGCATATTGTAGAGACAAGTGCTCCACCTACTAGAAAATCTCAGAGGTTCCATAAGTTATTCATAGTGAGATTATTCCTTGATGATTTTTATTTATCATGAATGGAATTGATTTTAGGAATTTTTATTAAATTTCATGCTTTGATTCTTGTAATTGTTGCAGGGTGACATAGAAAATATATTAGGGTCACAGAGGAGGGAAACACCCTCTCGACCGACAGTATCATCTGTGGTGAGTTGTCTTGGATTGAATTATAAGTATCATTTTGTAAGAAAGTTAATTCATTGCGGAATTTTTTTTTATAAGAATGTTGTTTCATTTTCCAGTCTCTTAAAAGAAAAACCACACCTACATGCAAAAAGACTTGATCATCTGCTTCAAGTAAGAGGAGAAAGATCAACTTATGGGATTCACTTGATAGTGGTGCGGGTGGCAGTGGTTAATGAGTTCCATTTTGTATCTAGGGCATCATATTCCATTCTTCCATGTTTCAACAAAAGGTGCCATGTTGTGTATTGGGCATGTGGTGCCATTTCATATATTGGGCACGATGTGTTATATTGTAAAAAGTGTATAATTGAACCAATTTAGAATACACACACACACACATTTCATGGAATGTGTTCTATGAATTAATTTTTTTCTATTTGATGTTGATGAATGATTATGATGATGATTATGATTTACCCCTATAGATATGAAAACACAAATAAGTATAAGCTCATCTAATTAATATCATCATGTTAATCGATTTTCAATATAAATTCCATCTTTATTACTACCAAATAACATTTTTTCTATTATCATTGGTATTATTATATAACTTTGTTTAAATCATGGAAATATTTATTTCACATTTCAATGGCAATAATATTTGTGTATTGGACAAAATTCTAGAATTGTAGATTTAAAGGATAAAAAATACCCCTTAAATTATGTGTAATGCATGCACCACTACTTATGTACACTTTCACCTGACGATGATGTTATTCAAGGTGCATCACTTCCTTTATCCTATTAAGTTTCACATATGTTCAATGTCATATTCCTCAAATGTGACTAAATGAAACCTAATTTAGGTGTCTTGTTGGATGCTTTAAGTCACCTATCCTAGGTTGATTCCTTTCACGTTGATTATTTAAGGTATTGAAATCCTGTAAATTTGGATTAATTAAAAATATTAAATCCATCATACAAACATGGTTAGTCATTAGGGTGGTTGGGTAGGCCTTCTGATGTCTTAATATTATTGTTGATGGTATACTTAAGAGACCAAACCACTTGAAGCGTCAAATTATCCCACATAATGAATTTGTCTAAACAACGATCCCAAATCATTCAAATTAGAAATAATTCTAAAGTTCTATGTTAAATATTCTCCCATAACCAACTCTAGTGTGGAAACTATCCTAAAACTAGGCCACTTGGTGGTGTTTAAACAATCTAATTGAATACATGTGTATTCCACACTACAATACAACCCTATTGGTTTTGTTTCTATGTAGTGGATCGACATGTATAAGGAGTTACATTTGGTGTTACTTGTTTTCAAATGTATTTTTTAAAACATTTTAACTAATTTCCCTTCAACATGTGTTTCCTCTTATATTGTATACAAGTGATGCATTTGATCACATACTCATTGTACAAGGACCCACCCTTTAACTTACCTACTTTCATTTACTCCTCCAAATTAGTGAATTAGTGATATTTGGATTCACTATAAGTAGCTAGAATGAGAGGTCCCAAGTATGAATGATAGCCTTCTATCTCTTTTTATACCATCTTAGATTATTCCTCATCATTTTTGGTAATATTGGGCTTTTAGGAATGTGATTTGTGTTCATAGCGACCCTTATACATGGTGAAACCAATGAACAAGCAAGAAACAACCAATGCTCAACATGTTTGTGAACATGAACAATGAAATATCGAAGAATGAGCTTCAATTACACAATGTACTATTTGTTAAAATTAACTCTCTACTTCCTTCTATTGTTAATACATAAAATAACATAATAAGCTTGTGTATGGGAAATGTAATGTTTGATGTATAACTTCAACAATTTCAAGTTCTCAAGTGAAGTATGCATATTTGAGAATTGTTTGTTTTGCTTGATCCATTTATTTTTTATCTTGCAAATATTTGATGTATGAATGGATTTAAATTTATATTTCTTCCTCACTTACAAATATGCAATACAAACTTATACTAGAAAATGCAAAGAGGATGGAATAAACAAGTAAATAATGATGGGAAAAACTAATAATGTAGCATCAATCTCCCAAGATTTCATATTTTCCGCACACAAGCTTATGAATGGAAAGTTCATTGTAAAAATATAAACTCAATCTTGAAGAAACCCTCTTGAAGGATACAAGCTTGGAAGCTCTTTTCTCTTCACTCTAGGAATGGAAACTAATCTGGAAAGAAATGGAAAATAACTCACAAAGCTTGGAGTTATTTTCTCAAATATCTCTCAATCCTTCAACAAATCCATGGGTTTCCTCACATATCTCTCAATCACTTGGTTTGAATTCTTGGAATACTATTGCACTAGTTAAGAAGATGTACAAGGCTACCAAATGGGTGATGGGATTCCTAGGAATTTACTACAATAGGTAAAATATTTCTCATCTCAAAGAGAATATTAAATATTGGGAACTTAGGGGATCTACTAGCATTCATAACCAATTATTTTCTCTATAGTGGCACATCACTAGCTTCGGAGGCTAGCAAGCCTCCCAAGTGAGAAATTTGTTCAAACATGTGCAAAACTTGCTTCCGGGACTAAGAAAAGATACTAGAATGATAAAAAAAAATGAGGTATACATTTCATGGTTATTAAAAATTAATTAAGAAGCTAATACATTAAAAAAATCATTGTCTCCCATCAAATTCCTAGCTCATTTGTCTCTGTAGTGGTCATTGTAAGTGTCTTTGGCTACAAAAATTTCACAAAGATCCACAATTTTAGGAAACCACATGTGTCATAATTATGTGGATGTTATGGAGAATATGGTATTCAATGGCCATCCTAATAATCCTTTTAGGATTGAAACATTCTTCAAAAAAGCCTCGTGACAAAGATTTAATGCTCACACCAAGTGCAAAAATTACATTGTCCCTTACTGAGCAAAACCTTAGTTCCAGAGATCATTGAATAAAAAAAAATCAATCAATCGAAACATAGGAGAGGGGTTCCCCTATATATAACCTAATGTTAGGAATCCAATGCAATTGACAATTCACTGGTCTGAGTCTCAGATAGAATTTTATGTCGAGTTGCAACTCATTTCCTAAAACTATTCAAGGACACTTTGAGAATTTGGTCCAACGGAGTAAATTCCAAATAGAGAAGCATAATTGAGTTTTGTAATCTCACACAAGTGTGTTTGGACAAATCCCACATGAGCACACCGCCCAAAATCATCTAAGACAATGTTTTGCAAGATCAACTCTTTTGTGAAAATTTCACATTGTCCCTTACTAAGCATAACCCTAGTTCCATATTGTCTCACCTTTTAGATGACAAGGGGGAATATTCATGATGATTGCCAGGCTTCATGTTTCCATAACAAAAAAAAAATGCCAAATGGGAAACAACAGTCTATGGATGGAAGACTTAGACAAACAAAATTCCAAATGGGCAACAACAAGAAGAGAATTGCAAATATTTCATCACTTTATGATATATTTCCAATTTAGGCACTTTGAGGCTTCTACCAATTGTCATATTTTTATGTGACATGCATTGATGTGATGAGTTTTCATTAACATGATTGATTCAAGATTTAAGCGTTTTCAACAAGACGCCTAGTTTACTACTCCATGGTTATTTGGCAGAACTATGGTTCAATATATTGCAGTTGGATCATACACAAATATTCAAGTTTGGGATGTTGATTGACACTTTGTGTATCATTTTATAAGAGAAGTTTTATGGACATTTTGTTCACCTAGATGGTCATTTGACCTAACAGAGGACAACTAGATCCATATAAATTGTTGCTTGGCATTTGATTGGGTTGTTAGTGATTTTTAGGGATGTGTCAGACTTGTAGTTGATTCACTTCTCATAATTCACTCTCTTCAGATATTAGAGTTCACATCAGTGAACAATTACAGCCATTTTGGCTCACATGTTTACATAGTGGGATTTTACATATTCTGTAAGTTTTCATCATTTAGATTTGGTGGTTTTCTAGGTAGATATTCGTCAAGTCTCAAACCAAGAGGTTAATATTGAAGATGATGCCAATTCATGCACTAATTCTTTTTGCCTTGTTGGTATAATTGTTTGGACTTATGATTGAGGGAAGGATTGTTAGCTTGTGACTCCCTATACAATCATGAAGCCCTATTCCACCTTTATGTATTTCACATTATAAGATATATTTTTTATCCTAAGTATGTATTAGATCCCATTTTCCCTTCTCCTAGACTTATATATTGATGTTGTGTCAATGTGAGAGTATATCTAGTTTATGAGGTGGTTTAATCCATGCATTATAACATTGTATAATTGGAATGAATATTGTGTAGAGAATGGATTAAATCATTTTCCACCAAGTTCTTGTGTCTTGCTTGTGTTTTATTTATTAACACTTTCATGCTTGTCAGAGAATAGTGAATAGAGAACCTTGTACTCATAATTACACCAAGAACGTGCTTTATAATCAATTATGAGCAGGGATTGTAGAGAACCATTTCATTTCCATAGAGTATCCATGTTGGTGAGACATGAGGGATATAAGTCCCATGTTTATAGATAAAGTGGAAAACCTCAACCTTCCTTCTATAGTCATAGTGCTACTCCACCCAACTTTTTGGACACTTATGTATATTTTGCCTCCTCTATCTTACCTTGAACTTTTGTGGACCATACTATTATCCATATTGTGCACCGTGTGGGAGGCTCTTTGGACCACTCGATTGTTTCTACCAAAGCCCCATTTGTGATTAATGTCAGCAAAACTCGCACCATGACATTTGCATCTAAATGATAAACAATGCAAGTGGACTTGAACAATGAAGATCATTATGTTCATTTAATTTTCTATCATTTTATTTCACTCTTAGAACATGTTTTGTCCCTTTGTATTGTTATTACGTCAATATGTGATCCAGATTTTATGAGCAGAACGAAATGAATACAGATTATTAACAGGTGCTTAACACAAAATAACAGAGGTACAGTAAAAATGGTTTTCTATTCAATAAGGAAATAAGTTGAAATTGTAAAATGCAGCGGAAAACAAGCTTGTTGGAATGGTGGTGGTTTATCTCTAAGGAGAGATGTGACGGTTGTGCTCATTCGCAAGAAGATGGTTACAATGACGCTCTGAAGGCCTTTTTACAATAAACATGAATGTCAAAAACCCTAGACATCCAAAAACCTAACCCTAGAAGATGAAGCGCCAAAAGTCATGTGGACCTCGTTTGGGTAAGTTAGTACATCAACTTCTCGGGGTCGTAACTTTTGCATACGATCTTTGTTTGGGGCGCACGATAGCTCGTTGGAAAGGTATCGTCGAGGAGATTCATTTTTGGGGCTCAATCAGAGTCTTTGACTATCATTGAGAATCATCATCCCAAAACGTTCATTTAGGCCCTCAAAATGGCGTCAAAAGTTAAAAACTGCTAAAAATAGTAAATTACCAAAATTGTTAGAAACATGTTTTGAGCCAATTGGAAAATGTGGGTGTTCACTGATATCCACATGGATCAATCATCCCTTATTAGGAATCAATGTTCTCCATTACATTGAGTTCCCCCATCAAATGAGGAAATTTCTAGTGAATTTGGCCCCAAGTGAGCCACTTGCCTTGGTGCAGGAGTTGCCCTGCTTTGATGACTCGATAAAGCTGGATCCTTTGTTGTCGAGTGTCCTTGATCTGTGTGTCCACAATTTGATCACTGGATTCCTATTGTATGCAGTCGGGGTTGAGATCGGTTGGTTTCAGTTATTCTGTTACTTCTGAGGTGTCCAATAATGGTGGGAAATAAGAGCAAAGGAGATCCACATTGAACACTAGGTGCAGGCCAAGGAAAGGAGGAATGTTGAGCTCAAAAGAATTATCCCCCATGGCTTTGGTGATGGTGTACGACCCATAATGGAGTGGGTGAAGCTTCTGATGGGGTCCTATAAGGTGTTATTTCTATAAGTGAAACCAAACTTTGTCGTCCACCTGAAACTTATGTGGCACCCGATGTTGATCATGGCGTTGCTTGTACTTGTCATTGGACTTCTATAGGATATCCTGAACCTATTGGAAGATGTGTTGGATCCTCTCAATGAACCAGGTGGCTTTGTCAGCTTCAATTGGAGCAGGAAATGAGTCGATCGAGGTCACCGCAAGGGGGAGTGCAAAATCTATGGGACCCAATGGTTGGAATCCCAACCCCACCTAAAAGAGGTTGTGCTCGATTGAGCTATGCAGGGCTCGGTTGTAGCTATGTTGGACATAGGGAAGGCTCTTGTCCCATGTGCAAGGGTTCTTGGAATTATACATATGAAGGATATACACAATCATTCAATTTACAACCTCGGTTTGGCCATCTGTATAGGGGTGCAAGGCCATGGATTTGGTGAGCTTGGTGTCCAGCAGTGACTAGAGGCTCAACTAGAATGTGCTGAGAAATCAAATGTCCCGATATGAGACAATGATTTGTGGGATTCCGAAATTTACCCAGACTCGTTCAAATAAGAGCTTGGCAGTGGCCTCTATTGTGATGCTCTTCTTGCAAGCAACTAGAATCACCATCTTAGAAAAATGATCAACAACCACAAAAACACAGTCATTTCCCCGCTTGGTGGATAGAAGGCCTGACATGTAGTCCATTGAGATGGATTCCCATGGCCTGTCAAGAGTAGGCAGAGGGGTGTACATGCCTTGTTTCTTAGTGGTCGGTTTGGCAATAGTGCAGGCAGTGCAGGACCTGATATACTTGTTGACCTCCTGCCGAAGTTTCGGCCAGTAGAAATGTTTCTGTAGCATCGCCACTGTCTTTTCGACACCGAATTGTCCTGCCACCTGACTGTAATGGGATTCCCAAATCAGCTTCACTTGATCATTTGATGGAACAAAGATATGGCCCAGACGGCACAACAACCCATCCTGAAGATGGAAATTATCGACAGTTGTGTTTGCACCCAACATTTGGTAGGTGGTGGGGAAGTCTGGGTCTATCTCATAGAGTTGGGGCCATCCAGAGGTCTCATGGCTGCAAGAGTCTATCACTGTGGTGAGTGTTGCATTCTGCTGAGGCAATCAGCGACGCAGTTGGTGCTTCATGTTTTATACTTGATGTTGAGGTGGAATTGTTGCAAGTATGTGGACCACTTTTGATGGAGGTCATTTTGTAATTTTCCTTATGTCTGCATGAACTACAGTGGCTTATGATCAGTGTGGATGATTGTTGTAACACCATGTTTCCCCCATATTGTAAATATAACTGAACTGGCCAAGGACTATGGAAAAACTCATAAGTATGAATATGTGATGTAAATGGACCTGCAGGAAGAAGTCAATGAATGTAAATAACAGTTTGAATTTATTACAGAACTGTTGAGAGGGGATGTGCAGAAAAGAGACCACGATGGTGGTGGAGGGCACCTGGAAAAGGGGCGTTAACTTCCACCA